>LGRX02012568.1:0-22586 GCA_001247695.2 Cymbomonas tetramitiformis
GTACTTAGCCATTTTTCTTGCTCTTGTGCTTGCTTCCTAGCACAACTCCCCCCCCCTTAGGGAAGGTCACGTCCACGCTGACCACGTCGGACCAGTAAAGTTTTTATACAGATCTTCTACTGTTGCTCAGGATGATTATACAGGTCTCAGCCGCCTGTTGTCCGGGATGACATTACACTTCCCAAGACACACCGCAATAAGGAGATCAACCTCTTAAGCACAAGGGTCGGCCTCTCACCGGTCTGCCATCTGCACTACCAGGCTCCCCAAGGCTCGAGATCTCACATCCATTACCACGCTCAAGGTTTCAAACCTTCCAACACGGTACACTTACAGGTGATGACAATAGGTTTGCCAATTACCTGACAGTTCTCGGGATGCCGGCCCGGAGGAAAGGTTTTAAACCCTTACCGCCTCCTCGGAATGCGTAGAGCTTTTACCCAGATCTCCAACTGCTGCCCGGTCGTGCCAGGCCCAGAGCCAATGCTCTCATGAAATGGATTATACAGATTTCCACCTGTTGCCTGGTTGTACCGAGGCTAGAGCCACTGCTCGGTTGGATAGATTATCCAGGTTCTCACCTGCCGCCTGGTCATACCGAGGCTAGAGCCACTGCTCGGTTGGATAGATTATCCAGGTTCTCACCTGCCGCCTGGTCATACCGAGGCTGGGATCAAATGGATTATACAGATTTCCACCTGTTGCCTGGTTGTGCCAAGGCTAGAGCCACTGCTCTGTTGGATGGATTACCCAGATTCTCACCTGCCGCCTGGTCTCGCCAAGGCCGGAGCCACCGCTCTTCTCGAAACTCTCCAACGCTCTTAATCGCTAAGACCACTCGCGTCAGATTCCCATCCGCCCTCGGGTATGATCGTCACTTCGGCTCGTACTCCCGCTAACGCTATCGGTTCCGGTTCAAACTCGGGCAGGTCGCTCTCAACAACAGCTGACTGGACTAAACCGCTCATCTCGCTTAGATCTTCCCTGACAAGCAGTTCAGACAGGAACTCATGCACCTCTTCATGTAAGGTCAGGTTGTGGAAAAGTTGTTTTAATAGTGCTGAAGGAATCCCATACAAATTCTCTCGCGCTCCTATGCCCTTCGCAAACACACCTCCGGCTCTCATCGCGCGCCCTCCCTGCGCGACCTTCTCGTGCCTACCGTGTCGCCGGAAGAAATCGCAAGGCGTGTCGGCATCGCACAATCGCAGGGGTGTGTGCAACGGAACGTTGGTCCAGATGTGCGTGGGCTTTCTGTATGCGGTCCCGTATTTACAGTATGTGACGAGGTGCGGAGCTGGTAGATTGCTCATGCATCGACGCGTGTGCAGACCGTGGGGCTCTCTTCCCTTCGGGTTCTCAATGAAGTATGCTTCGGGCCTCAAGTACTGGATGATCTCCAATGTCCTACGAACTCACCTGTCCGCAGCGCACAAATCTCGGATGCCTACTGTCTTCGCCTGGCTGTACTCTGTACAAGGTGGGCTAGCCCAGACTACGTCGAAGTGTCCTGGTCTGAACTGTCGGTAGTCCCATCGCATGATATCCTCGCAATGTGTGGGGCCCCACTTGGGCTGAATGTCTACGGCAACTACTTCGCTGTTGGGAAATTGCTTAGTAAACTGCCTCTCGACTGACCCGGTCCCACAAAACACAAATTTTAGACTGGCCGACTGGCTCCTTCTCAAGTGCTGCGGCTCCGCTGACTGGCGGCAGGGTGCTCTGAGCAGATACTCTCACGAAAGTTTCTACTTCCTCATCAAACCTCTCCTCTGGCACCCATGGCATTGCGCCGTCTACCTTGAGCTCCTCCGAAAGTGTGGTCCATATTGCTCCTGCGGATTCGTCGCGCCTCTTACGGACCCTAAGCTTCTCTCGCTCCACTCTCTTAGCCTCGATCCTCTCAAACTCCAACAACGCCCGGTTGGGAACGCCGGGCCTGCCGGCTCCGTCCCACTCCAGATCCTCTCGGGTCTTCCACTCGTTCTCACTGCGGGGCATCCCTGTCCACTTGACTAGGTACTCCGTCCACCTCCTGCCCTGACGCTGGCGCGTACGTGAACGCTCCACCCTCTCGACGTGGGTTTCCTTGCGCCCACTGACGTCCAACGGAGGAGGGGGGATCTCCTTAGCTCTCTCGACAAAGCGGCTACTCGACTCCACCGGCGAAAGCCGGTCCACGGTGAACACATATCGTGCACTTTCCACTGCTTAGGCGTCTGCAACCTATATGATACGGCTGTAGATACAAGCGCCGTGAATATATTATCAATATACAAAAGAAACACCGCAAAGTTGGACAGCAATGCGAGTGTACGGATGAGCGGGTTTGTGAGTGCAGTCTCTGTAAGAGGATCTGCTGAAGCACAACGCTTCCTCACTTTTATACCTACGTCACCCATCATCTTAGATGTTACCGCCATTGGGTTGTGAACCCGAGACGTAGGTTGAACGACCAGCATGGTAGTAACGACTAGTTCGTTCATGCTGCACATGCGAGTTCTGCGCATGCTGAAAGCTAAAGATGGTTCTTGGTTTGTTTCCAAGATGTATCTTTGCTTTGCCATCTTCGAGTTCAATCATACGAACTCTCGATGATATGACATAATCATCTGGCGACATGTACAGTCATCGTCGACCGTACTGACGACTGTCATAAATGTATGACGCGACTCGACCTGTACAGTCATGATCGACCATACTGTCGACTGTCATAATAATATATGACATGACCGATTGTCATAATAATATATGACATGACATGGATGACAGGTATGACACGTATGACATGTATGACACACATGTCATCGGTCATAACCCTGACAGATCTCCCCTCTTAAGAGAGTTGTGACCTCACAACGGGCATACCTTTGTATATGTCTTTGATGTCTTTGTTGTTGTCGCTTCTTGCTGGTACCAGTCTTCTCACACCGATTTGAGGCGTCCCTCATGGTGTTTTTAGGTTATTGGGGGGAACTGAGTCCACTTTAGTCCCTCACCTTACAGTTCTTAGGATGTAGCCCACCTTTCCGGAAATCGTATCGTTGAGTGACGTTCCAAGGTTCAATGAAGAGCGTTTTCGCGATACAATCCTACGCTGGATTATTGATTGATCCACACGTTATCATGTATGTGCTAGACGATTCAAAGCATCCGAAGTCTACGTTACGGATTATTTGCGCTAGCCGTCGTCGCTTTAGCGAACGATGATCCCACGATTTAACAATTTATAATCGCACGATTCTCGGCCTTATATATATGACTGATCGACGAAAACCCTTGGGTACATGTTTCCACAGTTATATATAGTGCACCCAACCCTTCCTCCCCTCCTGAAGCTACTATGGAGGTTCACAGGCGGCAATGGGGAACCCGATTTTTGGGGCTTATTTTAATGCAAACGGAGTGGCCCTGCTTAACGGGATCGGACTTATAATCCTTCACCCGGTCTGCTCATCTCCTTAATATTTGGTCCGGTACGCGCGCTTTGACGAACATCTATCGCGATGAGTGAGAATGGATTCGTCACGTACTAATGTGAAATTTCTTTAGTCATGTTTGTCAAGCACAACTTAGGATCACAACTCCGTCTACCTCAGTCGATGTCTCCGGTAGCTCGGATGACTGGCCACAGAATCCGATGACAAACCACGGTCTTGGCAAAGGTAGCATTAGCAGTTTTTCACAGATATTGGTACCCGCATATGCGTATCTGTGTAAGGGTATGATTTGTACAAGGCTCACTACACCTCAGCAAGGAAGGATCAATTCCTGCTCCTGTCATATCAATTTGATGCAGGGTAAAAAATGTTAGGGATATATCCCTGCAGTTCTTGGGTTGCAGTTCATTGCACCGAAGGTGCATCGCAGCCCTTGGGATGCAGCCCTGCAGTTCTTGGGATGCAGCCCTGCAGTTCTTGGGATGCAGCCATGATATATATGTGACCGATGGATGAAAACCTCTTGGGTACATGTTTCCACGGCCTGATTATTATTCGGTCGGCAATTAATTGGCAAAAGTCATCGGCTATCAGCTTTTGACTCAGAAGCCACAATGTTATAGAAGCTGCGACCTATTGAGCATATGCGGCAGTTATGCCTTCAGCATACGTAGACAATATGATTATGTGGAACTTATAATCCCACTTAAGTTGCATCATGATAAATTTATCCAGGTGTTAACAAGTGTTCAGGATTTGATAAGGGGTTGACGCCCCACAAGCCAAAGATCACTGTTTCATAAGGCTCGTTTCAAGTGTGCGGCTTTGAGGATTAGCGTCCTGGCGAGGCACAGTCATGATGCTTCCTAGTCCATAATGGAGCTGGAAATGAGAATGCTCAAGATATCCGAAGACAGGAAGGCTTTTGGTTGGCCAGAGTTGCTGTCTAGATGCTTAACTTTGATGGGATGGCATTCGGATACAAACTGTGCAACCATGCATGTGAATTATGCATTGGTGTATGACTTTGATGAATTGTCTCTTGTCATGAACCTGGAAGGAATGACGGCAAATAGCTAGAGTGGCGGATTTACTCACTCGGCTTTGCTGTTATGGAATTCGATGCCTGATGGCACAACTGGCAATCCTTTGCTCAGATGCTTTCCTTAAGACATTGGCAACAACTTGTGTGCCAGCTTCTTAAGATTTGGGGAGAAACCATGGATCGACAATTCATTAATCAAAACACATGTATCAAGGTTGATTCATCAAATCCTTCAACTCTTGAATTTCGACAATCAGCATCTCAGGTTGTTGACGTCAAAGTGATGGTTGAAGCTTACAATATAGCTTATTCACATTTGAAAAACCATCTTTCTCCTATGTCAGTGCCTTTCATATAATATGATAGAGCCGGAGAAATATGCATCTATGATTTCTTCATAATGAACTTGATGTGTCGATAAGTCAAATAAGACTTCATTTGATGTTTCAATCGGCATGATGTACCGTGTCATCAACTTTATGGCTGCTATACACAGATGCTGGGACTTTTGATGAGATCTTTAATTTTCCAAGCTAAATCACAATGATGTAAATCAATTTGTGGCAGCTGTATGAAAAATGAATGAATCTAAATTCATAATCTTCCTCCCCTTTTCAAAAAAGAGATGTATCAAACCAATCAGATCGTGATGGAGGATGTTATTCAATCATTATGTTATGTGAAAAATGGTTTGATAGAGAATGAGACTGAGATTACTCATCGAATGTTTTAGAGGTAACAATGTCAATCTGAACATTGATTCTCTCTACGTCACATTGGCAATATGCCTGACGTTTTTGAATGTGGCAAATGCCAGATGATGTCAAATGCAGTCGTTGGGTTGCAGCCCAAATACTTTGTCATTTCAGGGTCACTATAGTGTACCCAACTTAGACAATGGTTCTAGAAAATGATTGTCATGATGAACAAGGAAATCAGTGATGGTACCGAAGTTAACTTTGGTATCGAAGCTAATGGAGAGTCAATCAAGAAGTGTCCGTAATGACAACTACTTACTACGAGTTGTATTTTCGTAGTTGATGGATGGCTGACATGTCATTCATTATGAATAGAACATGGCATTGTCCAGTGATATGTGTACATTTTTCAACACATGATCACTTATCTCAATGGTGCCCATTATTTTTGGGCAAACACTATTCAGAGACTTTATGGTAAAGAAGTATGAATGATGGATGTGTCATTTCAATCCGATAGAATTGTGACTTGTTGATGACTATAAAATTTCTATCACTTTCCAGAATGAGGATGAACTGCGCTTGGAAACCAGCTGCAGATTGCGGTAGTCTGGCTTTTCCCAAGACTTCGTGGCCTAATGGTCGAGGCAACAAAATTCTTAAATATTCCAGAATGAATTTTCAGAGAGTCATGATTCCTCAATGAAGCATGCGTGTCTTATGTGCCAGAATGATATGAATTACAAGTATGATGTCAATCTATATGTGGATGGTTTATACCATTATATGCTATTCCATAAATAAGATAGTGATGTCAGAATGAAAACTTTGGACAGTTGCAACTCAGTACATAGCTGAGTGCATTCAAATCCACTTGTATGCCCAGAATCTGAATTTAATGTATTTGTATATGTACAGGATAGAATATATTTTCTATGTGATTCTGGATTCAGGAACTAGAGTCAATGAAAAACTCCTTTCCTATTTCAGAGGATGAAACCTTTATTCCCTTAGGTGCAATACCTTATCTTAAGGAATAGTCATTTTCAATAGATTTTTTCAAATCTGTCATTTTTATGATGATCAGATTGGTCAACTTTACAGCATAACCACTTCCCTTTTTAAGGAGATGACTCCCATCATAGGGCGGTATAATAGCTGTTTTCATATGACACATGAAAAACATGAATAACTCTTGAAGAGTTTCGGGAAAAAACATCCTGGATTGGCTGTGCTTGGTTGCTCTATGCCCAAGAATGACCGAAGAGATTGCTTGCTATTTTTTTAGACATATAGCGTGGAGGCTGCTTAACAACGGTTGGGTCATAAGCTAAATAGCTATGTCAGCTATGTCGGAGGCTGAATAGCCATGATTGCACAGACTCTGTCTTTCATGATGAATAGATCTCTGAGAAATGGTGTCTGAAAAACCAATTGACAACAACTCAACCTTTTGGTAGATGAAGAGCTGATGACCTTTTTTGCACTACAATTGTTTAATGTGCACTTAATGAAATGCCTCGTGATATATAATCTCACAGAATAGGCATTGCTCAATGGCGAAATGATCAGATATGTAATGATCAGTGAAGACAAGATGGTTGGTATGGCTCATTCAGTAGGTATAATTACCTCAAAGAGATGCCAATACACGGATACATATCAAGACATAAGGGCAATAGGCTTATTGTATAGCCTTCAAGACAACTAGCATTTATGCTGCATTGGTCAGCTCAGTGGCTTTGACCTATCTAGGTGTTGTACTCAGGCTGTAGCCTGCATATTGCATTGAGTACTCTTGACACCTTTAATGATACAATTAGATGATGTGTATGAAATATCAGGAATGGTTGCCCTTTTCAATGATCATCGGTGGCAGAGGCTATAGTGCTTGCGCCGTGTCAATATACAATTCTAATCTGGATACATGCTAGATCAGATGTATACAATGTCTTAGGTCTTCAAAATCAAGCTCATATGTATGTCATGGCTGATGTATGTGTCAACTTCATGGAGTTCTGCATGGCTTGACTGTATACAGTCAGGCTTACCAAAACAAAAACAATGATGCAACTTACTTGTTTTATTATTTGTCTTTATTATTATTTGGTTTTTAGTTGTATTTCTAGCTTACCATCTTCCCCCCTCAAGGAAGTGCATTGCTAGGCGGTTGTCAAGCGCCGTTCAAATACAACAGAGGTCCGACCTTTATATGAAGACGTGGAAGCTTTCTATGAAGCTGGATAGCAGTTCTCGGGTTGCAGCCCATTGCACTTAAGGTGCATTGCAGTTATTGGGATGCAGCCCAAATCCACGTCATTTAGCGTGGGTCATATAGTGCCCAAGCATGTGCTGTATATATATACAACACTACCCTCTAGCGGCGAAGTGGCTTGCTATTACCATCATCGTATGCTGTGGGATATCAATGTATGATCAGAGAGCATGGATATATATATATATATGTACCATGTTTGTCAATATCGGAGAGACTATGTCTTCTTTAAAATCCTCATGACTATATGTATAATGGTGCTATACTGATGTCAACACCTTCTCTCCGAGTGATTTATTAATTTCAGATGTAATGTCGTGGCATAAAATATGTCCACGTCATTGGCACGAGTCATGTTGTGTCCATGCATACATGATCTTAGCGCAGGTCACAATACAGTGCCTCCATTTATTACACCTGAGAATATATGTTACTCATCTTTGTGAGTCTTAGACAGCATTGTGCTGATTGCAATGCTTTCTCTGATGACTTATATATCACAGATTATATCAAATGTGGTGATCAGTCCAGTGCAATATTTTGTCACCGGAATGTACAGGGATTGTGAATGATTGCAATCCAGCCGGAGGAATAATCTCAACAGCTATTCTGTACTAATGAATACATCGGAGTTATACTCATTTCGACGATTCAAAACCTATGTATTTGTAGTAATGACAACTCACATGGATATATAGGGTTTTTTATCAGAATGCTTTTATGTGATGTCAATATATTATGAACAATTCACTTGCATCTCAGGACAAGGGAGTTATGCTCGGAAGGTCTTGAATGGTGGTCTCCCAACAGTTATCAGCTGTTATTCTGGTGCCACATTCTGCTTTCAGCACTGGAACTATATCATCCAGTCTTACAGCGATACACTTGTCCTTCCCACTCTTATGTACGGCTATAGTGCCAAAGCGTATCAGGTGGGACATATATATATACATATATACATTATATAACTATCATCTTCTGATCCAGAAAATGCAATTAAGCATGGTATCAGGTTATATGTTATGTATATAGTTCAGCATTCCAAACTTACTCGAGAATGTAAATGCTGAGCAAGAGTCAACTTATAGTCATTGGAATATAGTTTCCCATCCGAGTTTACACTTTATCAGTGATGGTGGATTTAACGTTGTACAGATTTCAACGTTACTTGTGGATGCAGTGGTTTTATTAAAAGCAATCCATCAGAAATCATCAGATCGGAATATAAAATGGATATGTGCAATCCTATCCACCTTCTTCCCCCCTTGAGGAAGTGTGAAATGCATAGGCAGTTGTCAATTGCCTTTTATTTCATACAGCATGCATTCCTATAGGAAGTATCTGTTTCAGTTTTAGGGTTGCAGCCCTACAGTTCTTGGGTTGTAGCCCTGCAGTTTTTGGGTTGTTGCCCTACAGTTCTTGGGTTGTTGCCCTCAGTATTATCATGTCTGTGATGATTTAGCATGATATAATAATGCCAAAAAAACGAAGTTTTTCGAAATAACAACGGCATTTTTGGGCATGTGTGGTTACAGTGGCCCTATTACCCAATACAGTGATTAGGGTGTTACATGATATCAGTAACCCTAATACAGGTAAAAAATAAGCAGTATAATGTTTTTGCAAAGATTTTTAAGCAAAACTGCATTCAATACCTAAGTGAATGTTAAGTGATTTTCAGAGGGTACGTTACACCCCTGACACACACATTCAAATATTAGGGTGTTACAGGGTGTTACACGTGTTATGTCTTTCAGGGATTGTTATTTGATAGATAAATATCCATTATAGCAAAAAAAATCAATCCCGAATTTGCAAAAGATTACACGTATTGTATTTTGACCGATTTCTCGTTACAGCCAATATGTTTACCCCTATATATTACACACCTAATATCTAGGGTGTTACACGAGATATGACCATGGTTGTTGTGATTTTCACATACCTCAATAGGTATTAAAATATTATTTGAAATAAAATGAGGTCGAAATTTCAGTTTTGAAATTTATCGCCAGCATTTTTCACCGATTTTACAGCCTTTTTCAGCCATGTTTCGGATAATATATATATCATATCTCAGTGTGTGTGTGTGTGTTGCAAGCTACAGAAATATTGCAACATTCTTCACTTTTGCACATGATATTTTTCATGGCACAACAGTGAATATCTCAAAAATCAACATGTATAGTGAACATGTAATGTGGGTTTTTCTGATTGAAACTCATGGAGGCAAATGCACTCTCTGGTGATATTTAAGATAAATCAACTGTAAATGAATTCACAGTTGTGTCAGATCCTAAGATATATTTGAATGTATACAACGAGTATATCAAGTGATATCTCTGTGTTCAAATACATCTGGACACTGCTAGATGTAATCTAAGCAGTTTTTACACAACACAATGTTTGTGTGTGTGTACGTCCACAACCACCTTTTGTCAATTCATGTATGGTTGCTGATCTGAGTTGGTACATGCATGTGAAGTGATCATCTGTATCAACTGTCAGAATGCAATGTAGATATTGATGTTGCTCCAGCGATAGTGAAAATGGCATGGACAGTGTTCAGCAGTTACCAGCTGCATATTGAACACTGATACTGCCTTCGGGTCTGGAGATATTCTCCATCCAGCCCTTCAGCATGTTATTTGATCCTGTCCCATATCTATCGCCATCACTTGACATCCAGCACGCACATGTGTTTGCTGGATGGTATCTATGTATTATGTATTGATACAATACTTGATCATTACACTTGGAGTCAGTGTATTGTCAACATGTATAATGAATGCTAGTGTTTGTGCAGTGTATTGTGCTGATTAGTACTAGTGTGTGTGTGTTTTTACTTGCACACACTTTGCAAGATCTTTATGGATATCACAATATCCTAACAACCTATCATGCAGATTGTCAGCATACCACGTACTGATTACATCTAACATGATATATATAGTTTAGGGATTGTTGTAATTCCATGATAATCTCATTACGAAATGAGTTACTGATAGATTTTACATGAAGCTCAGGTGAGCATTCCTTCAAGTAATCCACCATAGAATGTACATGTTACCTGGAGAGCATCTCGGCTCCACCAGGGCACGACAAACTAATTATGGTGTTGTGATTACTGTCAGGCACCCTTTGCAACATGGATTCTAATATAGACTAGCATTCACTGCAATATGCTTATGCTCTATGTACTACAGCTGTTATCGTGATCAAGCTGTACAGTATAATAAAGTATGTACCATTCACAACATTGCAATCATTCAGCATAAGATGTGTGCATGATATAGAAGTATATGCACTATGTATTGATGATTGCTGTAAGTGAAATGAGTGTATGTGTGTGTGTGCTGATCTGCACACACATATTGTGCACAGATCATTATTGTGCACAGATCATTGTGCTGTTGATAAGTATAATGCTGATGATCAGAAGTATTTGTGTGGTCATCAGAACATTGGAATCTGCTGCAGTATGATAATAAGGCATTCACAGCAGTATGTATCCACAACATAGCGATCATGTGCTCTTAGCATTCCTGCATATATACAATCATTCTGCATATGATTTCATCGCGCGTACACATGTGTGCTTCTCACTGCATGTAGACACATTAAAACTGTACGTGCTAAAATCGAGCATTCCTCGCATTTTATGAAATCATGAAAGGTATATATTATGCTGACAGGCCATAAATCATTGCACGCAGTGATTGTAAACAGTGCGTAGAGATGATTTGCAAAAATCGCTGATGTACGTTGTATACAAATGCGAGCGCGCTGCTGATGAAAAGTATGAATTGTCGTCGCCATTCATCAGCACATGATACGAGCGCTGACATGTATACAAATCAAGATTATGTCGATGACCACTATGTCATATATCATTCTGGACAATTTTCGAACGTGATTCTTGCAAGCGCGCGCATGCTGCGATCAACTTCTGCAAAATATGTGACCATCGCGCAGTATGCGACCATCGCGCATGCTGCCATCTGCAATTTAGTGATCATCGCGCATCAACATATATGAGGCCGTACAAAAAGCAATTCAGCGCAATCATGAAAATTGCGATACTGCGCTGATGATTTTCCGCGCGGAAACGATTTTTCCGATGATTTATCGAATCTGCGAACATGCATATATCCGCGAACCATTTATCGTGTACATTTCGTTGCTGCGCCGATATATGTCATATGCACACCTTATCGCGTATATGTGCGATCAGCTGTTTCTGTGAGTGCGCTGCGGAAAATCTTCTCGCGCAATTTCTGCGCTGTCGATATGCGAACGTATATTATTCGGGCTGCAGATATTCAATTTTATGCGAGCGCTGTCGTATGTGCGCCTCCTGCAACCTGCGAACAATATTAAATAGGCTACGTCTATCACTGCACCCACTTGAGTTCTCGAGTATCGTGCCTTGACGACTTTTAGAATACCACTGATACGGCTGTAGATACAAGCGCCGTGAATATATTATCAATATACAAAAGAAACACCGCAAAGTTGGACAGCAATGCGAGTGTACGGATGAGCGGGTTTGTGAGTGCAGTCTCTGTAAGAGGATCTGCTGAAGCACAACGCTTCCTCACTTTTATACCTACGTCACCCATCATCTTAGATGGTACCGCCATTGGGTTGTGAACCCGAGACGTAGGTTGAACGACCAGCATGGTAGTAACGACTAGTTCGTTCATGCTGCACATGCGAGTTCTGCGCATGCTGAAAGCTAAAGATGGTTCTTGGTTTGTTTCCAAGATGTATCTTTACTTTGCCATCTTCGAGTTCAATCATACGAACTCTCGATGACAGGGATGCCTGATGATATGACATAATCATCTGGCGACATGTACAGTCATCGTCGACCGTACTGACGACTGTCATAAATGTATGACGCGACTCGACCTGTACAGTCATGATCGACCATACTGTCGACTGTCATAATAATATATGACATGACATGACATGGATGACAGGTATGACACGTATGACATGTATGACACATATGTCATCGGTCATAACCCTGACACTATAGGCCGACGGTGCGCCCCTATCGCTCGCGGGGAGGGCCATCTGCCTGTCGCTGTGAAAGACTTCCAGCACCCGAAGGGGTCCGAGGCGCTTCTTAAGCAACTTCTTGTGCAACCCGCGGTCGCCCGGCTGGGTGAGGTACGTGGCGTCCACCCAAACCTCATCACCTACTGCGTAACTCCTGGCCTTGTGACGCGCGTCGTACTGGGCGATCTGCTGCTGCTGAGCCAAGCGCAGCTTCTCCCTAGCGAGCTGCAACTGGCGAACAAATTGGCGGGCTGTCTCGTGGGCTGTACCCTTTTTTACTGCTGCACCCCTCCCCCCCTTAGCTCGGCCTCTCCGTGATGCAGGTGCTGCCTCCACGAAGAAGTCTAGCTGAGAGGCCGGAGCGTGACCGTACGTCAGTTCAAAAGGGGTGAAGCCCGTGACGGCGGAACGAGAGTCATTGATGGCGTACTCGACCGGGGTACACCACAAATCCCAATCGTGCTGGTTGGCGTCGACATACGCGCGTAACATACGTTCGACCGTGTGGTTTGTGTGCTCTGCCTGCCCATCACCTTGTGGGTGGTACGGCGTGGTAGAGGCAATCTGGACTCCCATCAACCGGTGTAGCTCGAGATGCATTTCATCTCTGAAGCGGGAGTCCCGATCACAGACGATCTTCATGGGAGCGCCATGCAAACGCCACACTTGGTCGAAATACATGCGCGCGATCTGAGCAGCCGAGCTGTCAGCGTAAAGCATGGGGACTACGTGCACCATCTTGGACAGCTTGTCCGTGAAGGTAGCAAACGCGTCGTACCCTCGCTCTGTGCGAGGCAGCCCAGTGACGAAGTCGATACTAACCACTTGCCACAGTCTTACTGGAACTTGCAGGGGGTTAAGCTGACCGTCTGGATACCCGTTGCGCGGCCGGGTCTGCTGGCACACGACGCAGGATTTGCACCAGTCGGTGACATCCTTGCTCATGCGTGGCCCCCAAAAACGACGGGATACCCTGTCCAGTGTCTTATCCCTTCCTGTGTGCCCTGCTGCCGGGGACTCGTGTGCCTCGCGCATCACCAACTCTCTGAGGGGGGAATAATCCTGAGCTAGCACCAGCTGAATCATACCGCCCTTCTGCCACTCGCCAAATCATGTCGTCTACCATGCGAAACGTGTATGTTCTCTGATGTGGGGCTGCGATCAGTTCTTCTCTCAACGAACTGAGGTACGGGCTGCGTTCGTATTCCGCTTGCAAGGCGCGGACGAACTCATCAGCCTTCAGTGGTCCCGACGCTGCTCTGACCTTTGCAGCAACCCCTGTAGTGACTAAAGGCTCGTCGGGTTCCGTCTCACTGTCCTTTTGCGCAGGTGGCGCTCGGGGCTTTGCCCTACTGGCTGCTGGGGCCCAAACCAGAAGGACCGGCCAGCGCAGCGGGGGCCGACCTCCATCGGGAGACTCGAAGAGGTGGTTGGGACGACCTTTTTCGTCCTTCATATCAAAGACTTTGACCGGATGAAGCCCATATTTGGGGTGAATCAACCGCCTCCAGGGAGCGTCATAGTCTGGTAGAAGGAACATTGCCGAGGTGTTTTCCGGATCGGCGCGCCACTCAGCAAGGAAATGCCGAAGAATTCTTTCTATCAAGTCCGAATCCTTCGTGTAAGGGGGGTTACACCAAACGTGTTTCCCGCGCCACTTTTCCTTCAAGCACTCGGTCCAATAGGTGTCAACCTGCCGGTTAACGCCCATGGAGTCGCAACACGCGTCAACGTCAAACATCCCGTACTGGGCCGCTATCTCCTCAAAGCGCTCCTTGATCAGCTTCCAGTCTTGGCGATCCACGACCTGGTCGTAGTGGGAGCTACCTTCTGGGGGCTTAACGGGCTCAGGTGCCTCTCTGGCACCTGCCGCGCCATCCCCATGGCGTAGCGCACCGGCTCCAGTTCCCGAACCTCCCTGATCTGCCGAACAAATCGGAGGAGCCGACCAAAGACGTGGGACGACCCCTCCACCTCTGTGTGGTATTTGTCCACTGCCTTTTCCATGGCTCTGAGGGCCTCCTTGAGAGCGTGCTGCTCGTCCTTACGACTGTAATGGCTTCGGGGCTCCCTGTAACGAGAGGAAGACGAGAAGGTGAACTGGCTGTCGCCATCCCCGTCCTCGCCATCGCCGCCAGGGTCCTCGCCCGGACCCCCCGGGCCTCCCGGCCATCCAGGGTCACCGCTCCCCGAGCCTCCAGGACCACCATGACTGCTGGCACCGGGCATCTCCGAAAGCTCGTTTGGCTCCGAGTGCTCCAGTTGAGGGACCATCCCCCCCCGTCTTCCGGTGTGTCTGCCGCCGTAGGAAGCGGAGGTGGCATCACAGCCGGAAAGTGGTCGAAAGCACCGGGCCACACGTCCGCGGCGCAAAACCCACACACCGGCAGGTACACCTTTTTCAGGAACGCTACCACACTTTTCTTAGCGCTTGCCTGACACGCCCACATACGCACCGGGCTCTCCTCGTGCCCGCACCCACAGCGAGCGCAGCTCTCTGCGACGGACGCCAAGGCCGTCGTGAGACTGTGAATCACCTGGGCCCCGAGGACCCTGTCCTCGTCCGAGATTCTTGCCTTCAGGCATTGCCTGATCTGGCTGGTAGGGTGCAAGCACCCGGCGACCTGACCAAGGGAGCGATACCTACGAGCGGCGTCGTAAAACAGGCGCTGGGCTTCGATCCCCGGGTTGGCATACCCGACCACGTGTTTCCGGAGGGCGTCGCAGACTTGTATAGGAAGGGAAACAAAGTCCCATGAGTGCGGCGGAAGCGATGTCACGCCCGCGCGTGACTCCTCCGGAGGGCTTTGGACGCCCCGGTTCTCGACGTCACAGGTGACGACGGAAGTCGGCTCTACCAGCTCATGTCCCTCTCGGGAGATGGGCGTCTCCTGAACCGGACTCGACGTTGCCGCTGAGGGCCCCCGAGCGTCTGACTCCACGGGCCCTGGGGGCGAGGCCTGAACCAGGGCGAGCCTTTGGACTTGTGACTCTATGACCGCCTGCAGCCTCTCCTCCAGCTGGGCCTCAGCTGCCGCTCGCCGCTCCTCAGCGGCTACCTGCTGAGCGACGCTCTCGTCGACAGCCAACTGCCTGGCAGTCTCCCGGGCCTCTGCGGCCAGCCGGTCTGCAGCCCAGCGCTCTTCGACAGTGCGTTGCTCGGAGGCCCTGCGTTCCTCGGCAGCGCGCTGATCGGAGATCCTGCGCTCCTCGGCAGCTCTTTGACTCTCTTGGAGTTGCCGAGACAGCTGTTCCAGGCGAGCCTCGGCAGCCGCCTCCCGAGCTTGCGACTCCTTCTGCCAGGCTTCCTTCAGCTCTTGCAGGTCCTGACTGTTCCTGCTCGAGGTGGACTCCGGGGACGACGACGTGTTCCCTGAGGAAGTCGGACCGGGGTGCGGGGCCGATGGTGCTCGACTGGGCTTCCGGGTGCGAGGCACCGGGCGACTGGGGCCGCTCGGCTTAGGCGCCTGAGTCCTGGGCCTCGGACGTTCCGCGGGATGCTCTTCCTCCGATGAGGACGAGAGGGGAGCAAACCGGTTCGACCAGTTCCCACCGGGGGCTGCGGAACTCGGAGGTGCTGCACCTGACTTCCTAAGACCCCTGTGTGACTTCCGGGTGCAGCCGCTCATTCTGACGGCCGCGACGACCGCTCTCCTTACCTCCTGGAGGTCCGCTCCTTGGCGTACCAGCTCCCCTGGTCTGCTGGCGTTGATGGCAACGACAGAGAATCTACACCTCCCAAGGGAGTTGTGAGGGTCCTCGCGCTTTTGCTGCATCAACACCCTGGACTCGGAGACTGACTGCTGGTGGATCTCCAGGCGATAAGCGCCGTCCTCGGAGAGCCCATAGTCCTTGAGCTGGAACCACATTAGCCCTGACAGCGGGTGGTCTTTCCCCAGGCGCTTTAGGCCTCGACGGATGTCCTGCCACATAGACTCCTGGTCGGAATCCGAGCAAGAGCTGACACCGGATGAGGTTCCCGCCTTCCTTACTGGACGGCGGGCACTCGTTCCCTGGGACGAGTCCGAGCTGACTGGGGTCGTCCTGGGGAGCCGGCGCCACTCGCGAAGACACCTCCTGCCCATCTGGGTCATCCGGTGTCTCCGGGCTCCAACCCACCAGGTGCTCCTCTCCTTGGCGAGCATCGTCTGCTGGTGCCATGCCATGAAGACAGCTCCAGCTTGACGTCTGCCTCTGCGCCACAGACCCTGTGTCTGGACGACATGCTGGCGCCATGCTGCGAAAGCGGACTCGACTCGGCGCCGACTGCCTTTGTCAAACAGGCCTTGAAGTTGGGCGACCTGTTGGGTGACGTCATTCCACGCTTGGAATGCCAGGCGCTGGAGCTCGCGCTGATGCGCTGACTGGTCCGTCCTGGCCTTCCATGCGACCCACGCAAGCCGCGCGGTTGCGCGCTGACGAGATGGCAGGGAGACTCTCGCACGTCGTTGCGCTGAATTCAGCGCCCAGGTGCTCCATTGACGGAGGGCCAATGCGAGCATGGATTGACGTCGCTCTCCTCGCCAAGCCGGATTGGGCCGGATGCGAGACTCGCGCCCCCGTGACTGGACGACGTCCAGCCGCTCTGGGCGCCGGACATCATCAGACTCCCCTTCTGCAGGGGGGCTCCAGTCACTGGCTCGGTAAATCTCAAAGCGCCCTGGGGCGCTGATGAGATTTCCTTGCTCGCTCCCCACGAGGGGAAGAGAGGGAGGACGCTGCCGGTCCCGACGTCGGTTCCTGACGGACGACCCTACTGCTCGCACTCTTGCTGGACGCAGGGAGTGGGGAGAAGGGAGCTGCCGAGGGGTTCAACCCCTTAGCAGAGCGGTCCGAGTCCGACCCGGAGCCGGCGCCTGCCGCCGGCGGTGCCGGAGCCTCGGGCGACGCACGCTTCCGGCGCGCCGGCTGCCGTAGCGCCGAGCTCAATGCGAGCTCGGACACTGGCTCAGCTCCACTGACTCTCGCTGGCGAAGGGGTTTTTGGTGGCGAGGCCCTGGGGGGGCCCACCAGACAACCCTGGAGGGGCTCTCAAGGGCGTGCGCGCCGGTGTAACCTCGAGGGCTTCACCGCCGTATTGGCGTGCAAGCGCACGCCGCACTCCCTCCCCCCTCTCCTAGCACAGAGCAAGCAGCACAAGAGCAAGAAAAACGGCTAAGTATAAAACGCAAGAGTACTCAGTACGGAGTACAGTAGGACCGATCAGAATGATGTTGATGTGAGGTGCCTAGCCTGTTGTACGGAGTACTCAGTACAGTTGAGTTATGGAAAGAGTTCCTGAATGTATAAGAACTCTAAGTGTAACCCGTTTCGGAGAGATGAACTGAACTGAAAAGTATAACATAAAAGTAAAGAGCCGTAACTGCTGTATATTGTGTATTGAAAGCATGCACTGATAGCAAAAGCATAACTATATAGATTTACGAAACCGAAGTATTATAGTTGACCAAGCGTAATCATACCTCATGCGGTCGTTTAATAAGTGTAGATAGAATAAGTCCGAAACCGTAAAGAAGAGAAGAAGCAAGAGTGTAGACTCCTACACAAACTGTGGGAAAAACATGGGTTCGGCTACAACCTCGTCAAACAGCAAAAGTCAGGTGTCACGGCTCGGGTTAGCGCGGCTACGGTTGTGCATTCCCAAACGCCGGTCACATACGCCGGTTTGAGCATATTCGGCAAGCAAGCCCTGCGAGGTTCGAATTCGCATAGCAAATGGTGCAACATATGGCACAAAAAGGCCGGGCGCATCGTGCACACACGTGAATACCGTTGAGAGTGCCTGTAACGGTTCGCCGTCGCGGGTGTGAATTTATGATAAACGCAGCTTCGGGCTACGATCTCGCCGCTAGGCGCTTATCGGGAAAAATGCCCCTCTGTGGGAATTCACGAGCGTGTTATTCTGAATTCGCGAACGTTTTCGGACAGCTGCGGATCTCCACCGCTGCGGAACGGCGATATGCGTGTCTATTGCTGTGCTACGTAAAACATGTCAGGCGGCAACGCGCTTCCGCCGCGCCGGCTCGTAGATTCGCAAAACGGGCGCGGGTCTAACTTGCACTCGCAGACTGTAAATTCAGGCTCAGATGGAAGCATGAAAAGCAGAAAAGGCAAACGCGCAACACAGGGGGCAATTCACAAATAAAGCAAACACCCCGGCACGACTTCGCACATACATCAGAGTGGCGTGCCGGCACTCTGGGGATCCGAACCAGACTCTTACAAACTGCTAGTGACAAAGCTCTCATGTGGATTCGAAGCATATGTATGTATATATCACATTTAATACTAGGCCACAAGAGGCAAATATCACTATCCCGCAGAATGGTTTTGAAAGGTTCGGATCTAACTTTTCGAAAGCAGGAGCTAGCTAAATACTCAAGCGAGCATAGTGGAAGTCCGTGAATGCCATTGTCGTTTCGGGTGCCCTGTGACCATTGGTTCCCAGTGACAGCGGCGTTTGGTGTCCACGCGCGCTTGCGTTTGCCCTGTCATGCATCGCCGAGACGTCATGTGTGGTCATGTCGTGATGTCACTTCGCGTGATGTCGTGCTTGACGCTCTGCGGTGCTCGCGGATCGGCACGGGCTGGTCGCGGCGACGTCGATGTAGCGCTTGGCGAGGCGTCGTGCATGATTTATACTGGGAGGGATTTCTGAGCTGGAGGGTGAACGTGATATGCTCCGGGCGCTCGAGCGGACAATGAACTGGGGTAGGACCGTGACTGCGGGGGGAATGGCATTTACTGAAAAAGGGGGTCATGGTTGGGGCGTTTGCTGACGGCTGAGACGGGCGCGATGGGGCAAGTGCGGTGGGGTCTGACATGGGCTGCGGTAGCGTGACTAAATATGGGGGGTCCGACAGGCCATTCAGGGGTGCCCGAGGGACCCCTTCTAAGCGTGTTTGTTGTCGTGACAGGAAATGACACGTGACAGTACGAACATGTCACAGTGGCGATTCCAGCATTACATATTGGCTTTAAAAAAATGGATCGGTATAATTTTATACTACACCACTGAGATTAAGATATAATTTGAGATTACGTGTCATTCATTGAAGTGTCATTTAGCGGTGTTAAGATGAAGTGCTGAAATCTGTATAGGCAGCCCTGACTGGGAGTCCCGGTCAGGCCCCTATGACAGATCCCTAGGACCAACACTGGACTGATGACTGATCTGTAGGTTCGTACTGTGACACACGCCGTGTCACAGGTAGGCTAGACTCCGAGACCGTCCGAGACCGTTCCGGGTATATCTAGCTTAGGGTTTATTTATCTTACACAGTTTATCCACACGAGTACGGGACTTTCTGATATCTAGTGTACTTGGATATTCCGGTAGGTTATGGCCCCATCCACGTTTTCATTCCACTTGCTATCTTGGCCATGATCTTTGTCATTGAAGCTTTGTCGAGCGAGGAAAATTCAGTGTCATTTAGCAGTGTTAAGATGAAGCCTTGTCATTCGGTTTCCTATTGGTTTAGGACAGAAGCCATCGTGTCACGTATATAAATATAGGAGGGGGTGGGGGGGAGGGGGAGGGTGGAGGGGAGGGTGGAGAGGGGGGTGGGGGAGGGGGTGGAGGGGGTGGGGGATGGGGGGATGGGGGGGAGGGGGAGGGTGGAGGGGGATGGGAGGATGGGGGATGGGGGGATGGGGGATGGGGGGATGGGGGGAGGGGGGAGGGGGGAGGGAGGAGGGGAGGGTGGGGGGGGAGGGGGAGGGTGGGGGTGGGGAGGGGAGGTGGGGTGGGGAGGGGGAGGGAGGTGGGGTGGGGAGGGGGTGGGTGGGGTGGGGGGAGGGGGGAGGGTGGAGGGGGGTATTAGGTTGTTTTCAAAGTTTATACGCTCGTTCACGAAGATTGGGGAATACTTTTCCCCCACCTGTACGTTTACGTACCCCCTATACGCACACCCAAATTTGAAGTCTGTGTCACAGTACAGTAGTCTCTACAGTTTTAAACAGTACCTGTAGTCTCTGAACACAAGATACTTCATCTTCAACTGAGACCGAGCCGGAGATGTCACAGGAAGCTGCGAGCTCTATCTATTTACTGGACATGTTTTTTTAACACTAAAATGTCTAACCTTAGTATCCGATTAGATCCTGAACGTCAGCAACCTAGACAGGAAAGGATTTATGCTATTTCACTTGCATTTCGGAAGAGAAGCTTTGGTTCCGGCGCATGCTTTGTTCCAGCTCGCCTTTCTAAATTTGTGTCGAAGAAGCTGGCGAACTCCGTCTTCTCTTGTACATACGCATTCAGTAAATCGTTCGAGTAGGCTGGATATGAACTGCCAAAAACTGAGAAGGAATATCGGGGCAAAATTTAATTGTACTTTATTGGAACGTAACGTCAACGTAACGCATAACACTTTACCATGGAATTCAAACTTTGGAGATGGAACTTTGCACTGGTGTTTGAAGTTGACTCGGCACGCGTGAGCCACGCATCGAAGACGACAAGATGAGAGCCTCGAGAGATCGGCAGAGAATGAGGGAACTCGAGGAGGCGAGTACTTTTTGTACGTTCTCACAGTGTTGAGCGCGGCGATGAGTTCAGCATCCAGAGCTTGCGCCCCGAATTATGCTCCGCAGTTAAGCTTAGCCTCAAGAGTTCCTTATGCCTGATATAAGTAGCTCCCCCTAAAGAAACTTTACAGCCTGGCCTGTGCGCTGCTGAGTATCAAAGCAGGCAACACGGGTATCCCGTTCCAGGTGCCAAGTCTCGTCACGAGAGCAGCTCACTGACTTCACTGCATCTGCCGCAATGCAGGCGCTCTTCAGTAGTCCGCCAACCTCTCCGCTCATGCTTGTCGGTAATTCACCGGAACGAGAAGGCAAACGCGACTTGCTACCGTCCTTCAACGAGAACACTTTGAAGGTAGGGAGATGGTCTTACCCGAAGAGGTAGGGGAGGTGAGCGGATCTAC
Organism: Cymbomonas tetramitiformis; assembly: GCA_001247695.2. Taxonomy (NCBI): domain Eukaryota; kingdom Viridiplantae; phylum Chlorophyta; class Pyramimonadophyceae; order Pyramimonadales; family Pyramimonadaceae; genus Cymbomonas; species Cymbomonas tetramitiformis. Next base: position 21,456 of record LGRX02012568.1, read on the forward strand.
ATCTGCTCAGACCGGTTTGACAGCTTGCCATTTGCTCACGTCATAACGATTTCACCGCTTGCCGCGTCATATATTCAGACGGGTTGACCGCTAGCCTTTCATAAATCCAGAATGGCTTCGCCACTGGCCGCAACATCTGCTCTGACCGGATCGGCTGGTTGCCGCGCAATCCGCTCAGGCCAGCTCTATCGTTTGCCAGGCCATCCTTGTTCCATATGACTACAACCAGCTCAATTCACTCTCACCTTCCAGGTGGTCGACGAGGCTGGTCCGGCGGCGGAGCGAAAGGCGGGGAAGAAGGTCGTGCGCGGAGCCTACAAGCCTCACCGGGCGGAGTTTGAATCTCTTGGTGCGGGCGTTCTCTTGAACCCGACATATCCTGCGGGTACCGCTGCAAGCTGAGATGAGGGGCGGCTTTCCACACTGCGCACATGCCGCCCTCCATTTTGACGAACTCCATTTTCCTTTTCCTCACCCATAGCAAGGGCGCTGAATTTATCCGAGGTTTCGCAATAAACTCGTTCCCGTTCAGGATTTAAGGAACCCTAGCTTCGGATGTAGCTACAACCTTGCCCTAAGATATGCGTGGAGCCCTAACCTTGAATTCATGCGGATATCTATCTTAAGTGTATCGTGAATTCAGCCCCAAGACGTGGTGAATGCTATCCTCTGAGATGTGAATAGTCCGTGCGCGGAGCTACACGCTGAGTACTTCAATGCTCCCACACAATGCGCATGCCTTAGCTGTGGCCATCACTTACCCTCAGTAGATACCTTCAATAAGGCCATCACCCACCCTCACTGCAGGATGTGCACGTTGCGGGGGCTGGCGCCACCATCACTGCAAATTGTGTTCGTTGCGGGGGCTGGCGCCACCATCACTGCAAAACTGCACACGTTGCGGGGGCTGGCGCCACCATCACGGCATGATGTTCACGTTGCGGGGGCTGGCGCCACCATCACGGCAGGATGTGCACGTTGCGGGGGCTGGCGCCACCATCACTGCAGGATGTGCACGTTGCGGGGGCTGGCGCCACCATCACGGCAGGATGTGCGGGTTGCGGGGGCTGGCGCCACCATCACTGGAGGATGTGCACGTTGCGGGGGCTGGCGCCACCATCACTGCAGGAT
>LGRX02012569.1:0-15118 GCA_001247695.2 Cymbomonas tetramitiformis
GAAGTTTGGACCCTTCGATGTGGACGCCTGTTGTGACTTTGGCGGCCGCAACGAACAGACAGGCGGATAGGTTCTGGACAGACTGGCTTTCAGAGAAATGGAGGGGCCTTCGGGTTTGGTGTAACCCTCCATATAACTCCAAGCACATTACGGTGGAGGCGATTTTGAACAAGTATATCGCAGAATGGAAGGCAGACCCAGAAAACACCTCAGCCGTTTTCGTTCTACCAGATCACCAGTCCAAGCTCCCCGCGTGGCGCAAACTTTTCAGAAAGGCCAATATGCAGATCGTGGAGGTCATCCCTACTCACGATGATAAAGGCGAGCCCAATCAGTTCTTCGAGAACCCAGATGGGAAGGCCTTCGACCTTCGTTGGCCTGTTCTGATAGTACACGCCCCTCCCGCCAAACCACAGCCGGCACGCGTGAGGCATCCGCGAACGGCCCCCGCTGTGATAAGGACAGGTGAGGCAGCAGCCTTCAGAGACGCAACCTCCCAGCAGTCGGACTCAAAGTTCCTGCGTGCGTTGAAAGCGGAGTACACCCGAGAGGGGACACTTCGTTCGCTGCGGGAGAAAGTGAAGACGGCACCACACCAATGCCTACAAGACTTCAGGCTGGTGGGTGAAGTGGTTTGGAGGACCGCAGCAGGGAGATATCAGTTGGTGCTGGGGGAGGACTCTCCACTTCGAGAAGTAGTGATTCGCCATGCTCATGAGTCATTGTCCTCAGGCCATACTGGGCGAGACAAGACTCTGGAGAGGGTGCTGCGACGCTTCTATTGGCGTGGTGCCGCGGAAGATGTGGGCACCTGGGTTGCATCCTGCGCAGTGTGCCAATCAGTGAGGCCGCGGGGAACTTACCCGGATGGGTTGCTAAGCCCTCACAGCATCCCGAACAGGCCATGGCAGGATGTCGCGGTGGACTTCGTCACCGGCCTGCCGGTTTCGGAGAGGGGCAATGATGCTTTCGTGGCCTTCACCTGCAAGCTGACGAAGATGGTCCACGTTGTGCCGATGAACTTCGGCGACAGCTCCGCAGCTGTGGTGGCCAGAATCTACTTTGACTCGGTGTGGCGCTTGCATGGCGCGCCTATGAAGATTGTCTCTGATCGTGACCCACGGTTTCAAGATGCTTTCTGGCAGGAACTCATGAGACTGATGGGTGTGAAAGTGGCTCGTACCACGCCGTACAACCCTCGGTCTGACGGCCAGGCGGAACACAGCAACAGGGTTATTGAGGACATGCTCAGGTCCTTTGTTGACGCCAATGTAGAGGAATGGGATCTGTTCACCACTAACGTGGAGTTTGCGATCAATGACTCCAGGAGTGAATCTACTGGCTTCACGCCGTTTGAACTGGTGTTCGGGTTCTCACCGCTGTCGCAGTTGGATCTTTTCCTGGAGGCTGCGCAGTCCACCGCTGGACGACGAACTGGGGGAGTAGGCACCGCACACGAAGTGGCTGTGAAATTTTCGTCGCAGCTGCGGGACGCCAGGCAGCGGTTGGAGCTGGCTAAACAGCGACAGCGCGAACAGTTTGATCGCAGACACGGGCAGCGGGAGTATGCTGTTGGAGATCTGGTCTGGATAGAGGCGAAACACCTTACGGAGAAGGTGATAGATCGCTCCATCTGTAGGAAACTGACCAAGCGCTGGCATGGACCAGTTCCTGTGACCGAACGCTTCTTCAGCGATATACAGATGACCATGCCCGAGGCCGACAGAGGAGCCCCAGTAGCCTACCGCCTACGCCTCCCTCCTCACTGGCGGATTCACGACGTGTTCGCTCAACATCGCCTCAAACCGTACACCAGCGGCCAAGATGCTTTTGCCGCACGCGATCACCTAGCAGTGCCTGAAGAGGTGGTAGTAGACGGTCAGAAGGAGGTACACGTTGAGCGTATCCTTGCACGTCGAGTGCGGTCTGTTCGAGGAAAGGAGGTGGAAGAGTGGAAGGTTCGCTGGACTGGCTACTCCAAAGCTCACGACCAATGGAGGACGCGTGACAAACTTGAACGCGGAAGTCCACTTCAACAACTTCGTGAATTCGAGCAAGCAAGACTGCACATGGAAGCGCAAGTCCGCGACGAAGCCACTCGGCGACGCGAGCAGCGTGGCCGCCACTCCGCTCAAGCCGGAATGACACTGGCCCACCTCATCACCAATCCCTGCGATGAACTGGACCAGCTCGAACAGATGGAAGATGATATCCCCCTGCCGTGGGAACGCCAGGAGCGCGTGGAAGATGGGTCGTTGGCACTGGTGACAGAGCTGCTGGCAATACAGGCAAAAACAACCCGCACGCCCAGGATTCTCGTACTTTTCAGCGGTACTGGTTCAGTAGAGAGGGAATTCCTAAATTGCTTCCCCTCCGCCTCAGTGGTGACCCTCGACTCCGGGCATATCTGGCAACCCACTCATGTGTGCGACATCCTGCAATGGGACTACAAGCAATACCCGCCTGGATTCTTCGATGTTATTTGGGCAAGTCCCCCCTGCAGGCAGTACAGTCAAGCGCGCACCACTGGTGGACCCCCTGACCTTCCCCAGGCTGACAAAATCGTACGACGAGCATTGCAGATCATTGACTACCTAGAGCCATAACATTGGTTCATGGAAAACCCCAGAGGTCGCTTCCCTAACGCGCTACGGCTTCGCCCTATGATGCGCCAGCTTCCCCCACCGCTGGTGTGTACTTACTGCATGTACGGTACTCAGTACATGAAACCCACCTGCATATGGACGAACTCGGCACCACCCTCGCCCCTGCTACGCTGTACTACTTCAACACCGTGTGCGTGCAGATGGGCAACCGGTGCTCATCCAGAGACTGCTCAGCTTGGACCTCACCCGCAGCAGACTGGAGCAGGTCGATCCGCGAGTGTATATCCCGTGCCAGCCCTCCTGCTACGACAACTTTTCCGACATTTACGCCTCCGCGACACTGAAGACCCGCTTTAGATTCCAAGTGGCACCCTTCTTCTTGAAAGTGGTGCCCTGGTAGCGGCAGGCGAACTATACCGAAGAGGAACCAGAGAACCTAAGAACTGGAAACAGCAAGGAACCAGAGAACCTAAGAACTGGAACTTAGATGGGTACCTTAGCGGAGTGATCCCAGGAGGTAGACCACTCCTAAGGGGGGGAGAGTTGTGCCCGGAGGCACAGCGTGAGCCGATATGTCTATGCGTCCGTATGTGTGTCATCGGGGGTAATCTGGGATTGGCACGATGACAGTGAAATTGGGCTTGAAATCACGATGAGAATGAATACCAGATGTCCGGGGTATGACAGTATGACACTATGACAGTATGACACTATGACAGTATGACACTATAGTAGTATGACAGTACTGTGGGGGGTGTCATCGTGGAACTCAGTCAGACCCTCGAAGAATGGTCAGATTCGCATCGGGGTTAAAAAGACAATGAAATCGAATATCAGATATTAAGGTTATGACAGTATGACAGTATGACGCTATGACAGTATGACAGTATGACAGTACAGTAGTATGACAGTACTGTGGGGCAGTCATCGTGTCAGCCTGTTGGCATAACATCTGAATCGAGAATGACGAATCGGAATTAGAAATGAGATCGGATCGGGAACTGAACGTTGAGCCGAAGTGTGACATCGGCTCTCGAGTGGTTGACCCTGCAACCTGAGTGACGAGTGAATAAGTAGAGCACTTGAGAAGTGTTTAGCCTTCAGAACTCGGAACCGAATTATCGTTTGTACCTCAATCTGGCCCTGATCCAGTATATTATAAAAATCCGAATTGTGTACCTTTGCACGTTCAATCAAAAACATATCTCCGAGCATCTGTCGTCGTGCCCCTGGCACACTGTCTGCCTTGCCGTACACTCTTCCTTTCGGCATTCCTTTTCCTTCTGTGGTTTCGGCAGGCTTGGGTTCAGATTTTCACTTTTCAGAATTTCTAAATTTGTTCTACGAATCTTCTGCTGGTTCTAGCTTCTGGTCTTGGCTTCTGGATTATGGTTCTGGCCTCTGGTTCTGGACACTGGTCCCTGGAATCTGGTTCTGGGTTATGACTTCTGGACTCTGGTTCTGGTTGAACATCTTTGACACTGACAACTTCTTCAGCTCTGGTGAACTCTGCAGCTTTGTGGACCACTTTGAAAGTGGCTGAGTGCCTGCAAGATTGCGCTGTAGGAACTTAGCTTGTGAGCAGTATCCTAGCAGCAGTTTTAGGAAGGGACCGCCCTGGCTAAAGCACAGGCCTCCCTCTAGCAGTTTCCAGCTACAAGCTGTTTGTTGTTTCGGAACATTTGACTTTATCTGTGAGCCGCTCTCTGCCACCTGAACAACACTCCGTACAGTTACAGGGTGGTGTGCTGGAGTCAGTGCACCGTAGGTCACAACTTGCTCATGAGAAACCCGAAATAAACTAGCTATATGAGGGGGGGAAAGAAGGCGGTACGACAGCTGCCATAAGGCAGCAGCTGAAGGACAATGGCTGCGGATAATATTACCAGAGTAGGGCTGGCGGCTTGCGCCGCCAAGTTATTACGAAGGGAAGATTGTCTGAGAGGGGCGCGTGTCGCAGTGACATCATCATAACGTGTGACACCGCGACCGCAACTACGATGCTTCAGGTGTGAGTGACACAAGAAGTCACATACTACTAGATACTACTATAGGGTACCCAATATTGTACTCTACGTGACACTACCTGACTACGAAGTGGTCACTACGGATGAAGCACTACCCATTCAATGGAAGGGTACACTACGGTATGCATGCTAGAAAATACGTCTAGGGCACTACCGATTTACGTGCTAAAAGCACACTTAGCGAATTACCTCTAAGGCACTACCAAGTAAAGTGCTTCTAAGCACTACCTACAAAAGAGATCACAACGAGTCATCGAAGAATGTTGAAAATGTTGATTGTCGTTCTTAAAGATAATTTCAGGTCCCTCGAAGATCATCACACGCCATGGAGACGTGGAGAAGGGTCAAAACTGAAAACTGGCCTTGGCAGATCGCGCGAAGTTATTTGGCTGTAAAATGTCAACGATGCACACACTAAACACGTCGAATTTTCTTGAAATTGAGGCCGTTGAGGAACAGCTTTTGAGGGGTTAGGCTGTTCAGGTTGGTGTCGAGTAATCCCAACTTCCAGAGGGGTAGAGAGGAGAGAAGGGTCGACGAACGCGATGGGGCTGTAAATCTGGCCAGAAAATCTGCCAAATGGCTGATTAGTAAAGATTGACGTAAAGGTCAAAGTTCTCGAAGTAAAGATGCCCGGTCGACGGGTTGCTACTTCCCAGAAGTTCATTGTCCAACATAAAAATACGGCTGCCTCTAAAAACCTCGAAGGTGGCAAAATCGACAGTCGTTGGCGAATTGGGTTGGCACTACCAAATTTCAGGATCTGAAGTAGGGGGGCGATCAGAAATCAGGCAGAGAGCGGACAGCGCGGCTGCATTCAGCGCGAACTCGGAGTTGATGCTGCGTGAGAAGCCAGGGATGCGGCTGAAATGTGAGTGCCAAAAGTGGGGTCACAACTCCCACATTAGGCTAAGAAATTCCGGGGAGACCAAATCCCGAAATAACTGTGACTACTGGGGTCACCACTCCCCAGAAGTCGCTGTAGGAGGTCGCAGCGGCCGAAATAGGCAAGAGAACGCGAGGAGCCATGCCGGCTGTAAAATTAAGCTAGGGAAAAGCGGGAATCCCAAGATCTGCTGATCAGAAATCTGAAACAAACAGAGGAAGCGTAAGCGAGGCCCATAACCTCATGAGAAACCCGAAATAAACTAGCTATATGAGGGGGGGAAAGAAGGCGGTACGACAGCTGCCATAAGGCAGCAGCTGAAGGACAATGGCTGCGGATAATATTACCAGAGTAGGGCTGGCGGCTTGCGCCGCCAAGTTATTACGAAGGGAAGATTGTCTGAGAGGGGCGCGTGTCGCAGTGACATCATCATAACGTGTGACACCGCGACCGCAACTACGATGCTTCAGGTGTGAGTGACACAAGAAGTCACATACTACTAGATACTACTATAGGGTACCCAATATTGTACTCTACGTGACTTGCATGACTCCGTTCGACTGTACCAGTACTCGTACAATACTTGGTGACAGATACCTAGGTCACATATGCATTATATATTCGTTTATCTTTATAATCAGTTTACACTTGTATGAAAAGTATTCAGTGACCACCCGATATAATACGGTATATCATATCTCACACCATCTTTGCGGTGCACGATGTGGCTATGGTGCCAAGGGACCAGAACCCAACTAAGTCCGAGCTGTGCAAAGCAGTTCGGGAGCAGGCTAAGAGGAAGTTTGGGCTCCGTGTGAGGCACAGGAAGGCGGCCATGCCTGTGGTGCTACTGGCTAATGGCATTAGGCTGTATCATACAGACAGCAGAGGCCAGTTCTCCATCATCAGATTGACAGTGGCTTGCATGGGAGCAATGATGTGGGCGGGGTGCCTGCGGTACTCCGACATGAAGATGATCTGGGTGGGAGCTTTAAGGTTCTACTCTACCCATATGGTCTTCCTTCTCAACACCAGGAAAAATGACCAGTACAGTGAGGGTGACGTGGTGTATGTGGCCCGTGGAGGGAAGCACTTCCGCCCAGTGAGTCTGGCCGAGCGGCTCGTTGAGGCAGGGCAGCTGTCAGGGTCAGTGAACCTCTTCCAGGGGTGGGACGGCAGGAAGGCAGTCAAGGATTCTCAGGTGCCCTTGAATGGCAGGCACATCGAGTACCATGCATGCAGGAGAGAGGTCATCAGGATGGTGGCTCAGGCGGCGGGTAAGACGGAGGCAGAGGTCACTGCAGTCTTCGGCACCCAGAGCATGCGGTCTGGGGGAGCTACGGTGGTGGCTCAGCGGGTGTCCTTTGCAGAGTTCATGCGGCACGGGCACTGGATGACCCAGGCAGCTGCTATGCGGTACATACAGCCGTCCACCGAGGAGAGAGTTGCGGTGACTGCTGCAGCTGGGTATTGAGTTTTACTATGCTCTGAGACCGCTTAATGTGTTTTGCAATGCGGTAGGTAGTGCACTTTGTGCCGGCCAGTATGGGTGCTTGCGGGCTATTATTATTGGTGTATTATTACCTGCCATGAGATCTTTGTTTTGTCTCCGTGACATGCATCTAGCTTTACGGTTGTGATTATTGGGTAGCTAGGCGGTAGCTAGGGGGGTCCGTAGGGTAGGTGTGTCACATAACTGGATGTTATGTGTCACAGGGCAGCGAGTGGAGCGAGCGGTGCTGTGTCACATAACTCTGGTTATGTCACAGACCGGACCGTGGGACCCAGGATCGTAGGTCCCAGGACCGTAGGTCCCAGGTGAGCAGTATAAGGTTTGGAACTCTGTAGAGTTCTGCTCCGATAGTTGATCTGATTTCGGGAAGGGTATTATCCCGCCCGCCCGCCTCGTTGGCATTATTTATGTCATTTCATTTCGATATTGCTTCGCGGGTCCCTTATGAAAAATAATAAAACATTTACGCTAGCAGAAGGGACAAAGTCCTGAGAGTGCGGTAACCCTGCAAAGCAGGCTAGTGAAAACACTAGGGGCTACTCCCTCTACTATAGCGCGCCCCCAAAGGGGCTCAACCCACTTTTCAGCAGGGTGACATCTAGAGAAAAAGCTAGGTGCTAAGCAAAAAACTCTAGAAGATGGAGAAGCAGCCATGGCCGGGTGAGTGGAGGGGTGGCTGAAACTAGGCGGTGGGGAGGGAAGTCGAAGAATTAAGGGGGTATTTGGAGACGATGAGGAAGGAGGTCAGGGTGGGCGGAGGAGAGGGGGGGTGGTGGGGGAGGGGAGAGGGGGGGATGGCCCCTCCCCTATAGGACAGAGAGCCATCTTTTATTGCAAGTCTTTTGAAAATCATTGCAGGAGGGTTTGAAGAAAGTCATTTGTTTTTTGCACAGCTTCTGTTTCCGTCATGGTCTCATTGCCCAGGATGTCAACTGTATGCGGGTCGGTGTTCAAGGTGGTGGGGGTGTTTAACAGAAACAAGTCTCGCCTATTTCTGGTGTGTTGCCTACAGATTCTTGAAAGTTTTTTAAGGAGAGGTTTAATCTTGCCACGGGGAACACCTATCGTGTTGAGGACAGTACCGAAAAGAGGAGGGAGGTACCCCATGAGTGTAAGTGCTTTGGGCCATTTCACGGTGCTAATGAAGGGCTTAGAAGCTGCATTGGTGATTGTCGTATCATGGTGACCGCCATAATAATGCTCAGCACCATTCTGATGATAGGGAGGGTCTTGAGTGGGCCATGGGCACAACGAAGAAGGGAGTACGTTGTCCCTTTCGTTCAGAACTTCATTCCAAATATCAGGGCTAACTCCGGTGTATTCTAGTCTCCTCTCCGTGACTCTGGACTTAGGAAGGACATTGAGGAACCATCTAGCAATCTTTTTCTGTGTAGGCCTCCAGTCAAAGGCTGGTTGAGTATCGCTGGGTGCACTGTCTATAGCTATGATAACGACATCCGAAAAATCATCCTTATAGCATCCGCCACCTGGGAGAACGTAGGGGTCATCACCCGTCCAATAACCATGTGGGATAAATGGAATAGTGTTATGCGGGAATCTGAAAACGAGTTTAAAACCTTTATCAAACCATCTTTTTTGGTTTTTGGGAGACAGTGGAAGAATCCATGTTCCTGAAAATCCGGGTACAGTGTTGGCCGCTTTATGTCCCATTTCCAAGGTAGTCATAACCGCCGAAGATTTGCCCTTATCCTTTCCATCAAAGGGGGGATTTCCGTAAACTATTCTGCCAATGCCTGTTAACGGGTCCACGTAGGCATCCCAAACGAGGCCATCAAAACCGATTTTCCCATGATAACAGAAGGGCTTGAGGGCTTTTTTCATTCTAGTGGTGGGTATGCATCTTCTCGAGTAAATTCTAGGGTGGGCATTTAGTGGGTTGGAGAAAAGTTCACAGCCGTTTTTGTCAAGGTTTCTGTCATCCACCAAAATATCTAAGAGGCTTCTTCTTATTGCATAGCAGTTTTTAGGGTCTCCCGATTCAAACTTACATGCATTGAGGGCTTCATGGATATCGTGTGCCCTATTCGAGTACTCCGCAAGTGAGCATGGGACTGCTTTGTTGGAAAGGCGGTGCCAAGCCAAAAGTTTCCAAAACTCTTTCTTTTGGACATATTGGAGTTCGGGATATTTAATTGTTCCCGTAACATGGTCCATTTCAGGCTTTGCGGTCACAGCAATGGTATTCTTTTTTGAACTTGATAGACGGTACATGCTAGCTTCCGGGAGAGCGTGTAAGTATAATTCCTCACTCATTTCCTGTCTTAGGTCAGCAAGTGGAAAAAGTTTCGATGGTTGTGTTCTGATGTATGTGGTACCCTTTCCAGGGTTTAGTAGTTTAGGCTTTTCTGAGATTTCTTCAGCGATGATTTTCCTTAGTTCGATATCTTGGGTTGTTCTAAGATTATACAAACTATCATTATGTCCTGGGCATTCAAGTTGGATGTGTTCGAAGGTGCATTTTGTATTCTGTTGGCAGTAGGGGCAGTTTTCGGACCCGATTTTCCCCAGTTTAAATAAGCGTGCAGGAGAGGCTTGAAGACCCAGGAGTTCTCTACTTCTAGAAGCGGTGAAAGCTTTAGGTGTCATTTTGGAAATATCTTTGGTGGGGGCGGTGTTATTCTCGTTGAGCATTCTCAGATGCTTCCCTTGGGACTGTAGGGTTCTCCAATTATGATAGTGTGAGAGTCGTTGAATTCTTCTGATGTGACTACGTATATCGCCTAAAATAGGGACCTCAAAAAAGAATAATGAGAAGGGTAGTTCCTCAGCAGGGTCGTAGCGGGAGATGTCAAAACAGCCCCCTCTGAATGAGGCTCTTTTAGCAGTACGGTCCACTCTGTCGTGGACTTTGTCATTATTGTGACCCCTAATCCATTTAAGGATGATTTTACTGTGGTCTCCTTCACTGTAGAAGCCAAGTTCTTCTAGCAGTAGGCGAACAGCCTGCACATCTCTGCGATTAGCTTCACGTAGTTTGTCCCGAGCACTCATGGACCTGCCATCCTTTGTTACCGCAGATATTGCTGCCATGGAGTCAATGGCATGTACCATTGGAGTAATGGATTTGAGGAGTTTCTCTTTTTGTTCTGTGAGTAGAAATCGCAGTCCCGCAATTTCAGCAGATGTGCTACTCGGGTTTTGGATATCCTCCTTGATAAGGAGCCCCTGTGCGGAGAAAGTTCTTGAGGGGGGGATATTCATCTTCCGTACAAGTGGCATCCCGTTGTCAAAGTTTTTTATAGCATATGCTGCCCCACTGCATGCTGTTTTCTTTCCAGCAAAAAGGGAACCATCGCTTGCCATATCATAGTCTTCCATTTGTTTGCTCTTTTCGGCGTTGGGGGTGGTTTCTTCTTCCGAGTCGCTAGGGCAGCTGTATTCACTTTCTTCCTCCGCAGTTTTGTTTTTCATTCTGGCAATAATGGTTTCATACTGTCTGTCTGAGATGTAATCATAGTGTGAGTTGATATCACTAACTGTAGCAAGGACAGAAGAGGGCGGGTCCATATGGTCATTATATTCAAAAATAGAACCTGCTGGAATTAGGATGCAACCGTCATTGGTGATGCTATATTCAAAGTCGTATTGAAGACTGTTGGTACCTTTGATTCTGACAAAGACATTAGGGTTTATGGCATTGTTACTGTATTCTGTATATTGTATTGACATGGCCTCTAAGTCAATATTGGTAATGTGAATAAGAGAGATGGAATTTCGGTCACCATTTCCTTTCCAATGAAATTCACCCGTGTCAGGGGCCCTTATGCCCTCATTACTATTTGCACTAATAATTCTTCATTATTAGTGCTCTCTGATACCCTATCCGTGACATGCATCTAGCTTTACAGTTGTGATTATTGGGTAGCTAGGGTAGCTAGGGGGGTCCGTAGGGTAGGTGTGTCACATAACTCTCAGTTTTGAAACCGAAACGACCAAACCACCAATCAAACTCTTCGGTCACGTTTCGTTCGACTGATGAGTCTCCACGAGGTAGAACATCTCATTATTTACATTTCATAATATTCAAAGTCAGTATGAAATTAAAGTAAAGTAAAAAGATCATTCAACACCTCTTTCCACTCATATGTCATATCACGCCACTTACGCAATGAATTCCCTCGGGACGCATAGTGTTTGAGATCGTTTTATACAAAGGATATGAACTTTCTCGTTTTTTGAAACGCGACAGGTCTTCGCTGAGGCTTCCAGCGACAAGCCTCTGGAAAGCTTGCACACTTCTCGCCACGCTCAGTGACACTTGTAAGTGCTGACTGCTTCGGGAGGCCAAACAGCGAGATAACTCCAGGAGTGCCGTCTGGAGGCAAGCAGTCGAATATGACTCGGATACTGTGTCTGCTAGATTCTCACGGGAAACCTTTGATGGCCCGAGTTTATGGTGGGATCGCCCCACCCTCTTTCAGAACACTCGCCGCTTTAATGAGTTCGGTTGCTTCATATGGACGTCACGGGGGCTTTGAGCTGCGCCGGATTTCGTCAGTGGACGTTCGAGTAGTTTTCCAAAGGTAGGGTACGGTGCATTAAGGTGTTTTTCCTGCCTTCCTGGCGCTGCTGACGCTTATCGTTTTGGGAGAAGATGCAGCACAACATGATGGCATCGACACCCTTCGCAATCTGAATGCGACTCACTCCCATTCACAACATCCGAAACTTATGTTTGGGTTGGAGCGAGAGCTTTCACGTGTGCAGTACATAGTGAGGCAACAGTAAGACATTGAATAATACTGCCAAAGCTAGATAGATGGTGCCTTCACCTCTCACAAAGCAACCTTCCAAGGGCATCCTTTGCAGGTGTTTGAAACCCTAAGTTGCTCGGTTCCGAAGTGTGTCCATGCCATGGCCTAAGAACTGAAGTGCTCGTGTGACTTTCTTCTGGCGTGTTGCTCTTTGGCGCAGCTTTGCTTCTGAAGAGCTGCTGGTTCTTGTGACAAGCGACTTGGCGGCTCCGGAGAACTATCTGCGAAACCTCCTCAAGGTGCGACCCTCGTACAAGTGAGCTTCAACGTCTCTTATACTTGCGGATACAAATTTCCAAAAACCGCTTACTGTGGAATGAGCTTTGGAGGAAAACATTTCCAACTGAGTGCGCGGCAAGGGCTACGCAGCACGTACATAACGGAGTGGTCCTGCTCCTTGGACGACAAGCCTTCACTCGTGCGATATCGAGCGGGAATCCGGATCTACAGCGCCATCTGCGCGGTATCTCTGTGCTTTTGAACAACCACAATCTGTTTCTGACTAAATACTCCATGGACGTGCCCCTGGCCGATCCACACATGTGATCGCATCGACGTTCGTTATCCCATTTGATTGGTTTGCATGTACGCAGCGATCGACGTGACACTGCTGAATATCCTTTTCCAGACTTTGCAAAGGAAAAATATTTGAGAAACGTTGGCGGGTCTCCTTTGCGAATAAACTGGGACGGACGGTTGTCCGGTTTCAGTTGTGAACAAATTGGCGGACTACATCTGCCAGGAGGATTCACCGCCCTTTGGGGTGTCTCTGCGCGCCGTTGAGGTCCGTTTCTACTCCGACATAAATTAACTTCACGCAAAAATGTCTCGGCACACTGCCTGCTCGACAATGTGGCATTTATCGTATTATTGCAAGCAACGATAAACGTGCCTGGTTTCCGCAGGCCACATCGCATCGGTCTATCCTCGAGCTCGGGCCATGGGCGATGCACAGACCGTGCCTGGTTTCTGCAAGCCGGACTGCATCGGCCTGTCCTCGAGCTCGGGCCATCCCCATGAAGGCTGTTGAGACCTTGACGTGTCTTACCGCGATGTCCAGCTCTCCCCACCTGAAGTGGCTGCTTGGGGTGGCGCGCGCCGAGCCTCGCGCGCTTTCATCAGGAAGCAAGAGGTGATTTGTGGGGATGACCTGGCCAGATGCATCCCCTGCGTGGAAGTGCGGAAAGGGCGATGGTGGTGACGGCCATGGAGGCGCTGGCGGAGGCTGCGAGCATCGAATGTGCCTGCATCACCATCAACCATAGAGTCTGCTTCGCCACTTCCCCTTGGTTCGTATCCCTCTCTACCTCCATCAGTAACCCTAGCAATGTGCTCCGTTGTAGCGGCGCCCTCATCGCTCCGTTTTAGCGGCGCCCTCATCGCTCCGTTGTAGCGGCGCCCTCATCGCTCCGTTGTAGCGGCGCCCTCATCGCTCAGTTGAATTAGCGCCCGTTGTAGCGGCGCCCTCATCGCTCCGTTTTAGCTTCTCGCGGTGCTGAACTATCACTTTCTTTATGCCTTGTGACCCTGGCGTGTTGTGCTTTGTAATCTTGATCGCTTTCGTTACGTGGCCCCCGATATTTGCCACGTGTTGGGATAAGCCAAGGTGGCGCCGCAGGTGGTCTCTCAATCCCTCGGAGCTCCTTCTCCTACAGGCGAGCTCCACATCCCTCGCCGCGTCCTTTCATGCCCCCTGCACACTCTTTGCTACGTGCTAATACTCAAGCTGGTGATGCCCTGTCGAAATAGGCGGCAGGGCTATAGCCTGACACTTTCGGGGTGCTGCACAGGGGCTGCTGTGTGCCATGCTCCCGGCAACTCTGCGAGATGTACCGGTGTACCTCCCCGTCACAAACCCGTTGGTAGGTCTCTTCCCAGCGCCACCAGCACTCCTCCCTCACTTCACCCACAGGGCTGTCAGTCAACGCCCCAAATTCACTGGCAGGGCTCTCAGTGGCCGCCATTTGCAGAGCCCTGCAGGGCGCGCTGAACCCACCAGTGGGCACGAAGTGGTGGCATGCCTTCCCGGCGGTGTGGTGTGGCAGTGTGGTGCCTACGCCTACTGCAAGCGTGAGTACGTCGATACTCTCGGTGCGTCGGGGACTGACCGGGGCGTAGGGTTCCCCTCTGCAGAAACCAGTGCGATTGGTGACCGTCGCGCTGTGCGCTGGTGCTGAGCTGGCACTTCTATGTGCCGACACCCCGACTTTGGGTCTGCCGAGCCCCTTTTCCTTTCAGCCCCCCTGTAAAATTTCGACGGGATGTGCCCCCCTCAAGTAACCCTGTGCGACAGTGCTATCGGACGAGACCTCCTTTAAGGTGAAGCTGTGTAAATCTGCGGCCCAAAGCCCAGCCAATGGGCCCTCACCTGATGGCGGCGACCGGGTCGGAGACGACCAGGCGATGCCGGGAAGCTGGCCCGGCACTACCTAATGGGCGTTGCAAAGATACTGAAGGACGCCCAGGAGCAATCCCAGCAGCAGGCAAGACCCAAAGCACCGTGGCTCTTGCAATTTGCCACGTCGAGTATCCCTGCTGGCGAGGGATGCCATAACCTGTGACCATGCCGCCTGGTTGCACCGCTCGTATGGCCGGTGCACTGCCGGAGACCGGCCGATCAATGGGAGGTCGTGGCGACTTCCAGGGGAGAATAATCACATAACATCAGTGTTGGCTGCTCGGGCTTTTTCTCGTGCCCGTGCCGGGTTGGAAACACTGAAGGTGCGAATCCCATCCATGCGCACGACATGCAGTCTCAGGGGCGCTGGCCATGTCATGCAGGGCTGGCCGAGTTCCATCACGGGGAACCCCAACATACAGGCGTGCGCTTTTGTGAGGTGAGCTGTTTCAGTGCAGGCGGAGGCTGTCCAACCCATCCTCCTATCGGCTTCTAGGGCCGAGAAACTTTATAGCGGGCACGCCTGTTGCAGTCGCACCGACGGTCTGGTGTCCCTTGCTCCGGTCGCAAGGTCAGGTGAGTGTTGATTGGCCGGAGCTCCGGCTACATGCTCCCGCTGAGGGCCGTTTACCTCACACTCTCAGCGCAAGCTCGTGGTGAAGTTAACTCACACTCTCGGCGCAAGCTCGCGGTGAAGTTAACTCACACTCTCGGCGCAAGCTCGCGGTGAAGTTAACTCACACTCTCGGCGCAAGCTCGCGGTGAAGTTAACTCCCACTCTCGGCGCAAGCTCGCGGTGAAGTTAACTCACACTCTCGGCGCAAGCTCGCGGTGAAGTTAACTCACACTCTCGGCGCAAGCTCGCGGTGAAGTTAACTCACACTCTCGGCGCAAGCTCGCGGTGAAGTTAACT
>LGRX02012570.1:0-22513 GCA_001247695.2 Cymbomonas tetramitiformis
CCGCCAGCGTCACGTCCTAAGAGAATCGCTAAGAATAAGGAATTTCGGATTTCGAGCCAGCCAGCTAATTTCTTAAACTCATCCACGTCCACGTAACTCAGCCCAGCAGCTTTCTTAAAATTTAGAGAGTTCACCACTGTTACCAACTGTACAGTATGGACCCAGAGAGCCGTACTTTTGACTCACAAGGTTTTCCCGGCTGATATGCTGAATTTCAGCTTATTCGAAAAAAAATTCAGCGGGATTTTCTTATTTTCATAGAATTTAAGAGAATCCACTCTCGGTGATCTGCCAGCAACCAATTTCCTTATTGTGGAGAATTTCCTTAGCAAAAAAGACCAGCCAGCTATTTTCGTCAACTTGGGTACCCCCCAAACGCTGGCTGCTTCCTTAACGTCGAGTTTCCTTAAAGGTGAGCGATTACTGTATGGCGCCCTTGTGGATGTGGTGCGGCAACCCAAAAAACCGGAGGATGAAGAAATGCCGGGACCGACCTCTCCACGCTGCGTCCAGAACATTCCCGAAACCGGCTTGGTTGTCGAAATGCCGGCTCCTCAACGTGGACGGCCTGTGAACGGACTATTTCGATTTCATCCCGATCATCCCTTGCACGACACCCACGTGCAGCGTATCCGATCTAAGTTCAAATGTCCCATCTTAGCAGGTGGGCCTCCCCCTAAGTATCCTCGGACCACGTATTATTGGGAACAAGACCTGGACGAAGAAGGCCGAGAAATACAGCGCATATATGCTCGCGTTAATCAAACCTTGGGATATTTCCGAATGGACGGCTTGCATGGATTCCGCCGACGCCGTCGAAGCACAAAATCTAAAGGGTCCGGCCACCGGCTGGGACGTTTTTTGTGATTGGTGCCAAGCCGCCTCCCGGCCGGATGCACCTTTCATTATGCGGGCACGCCTTGCGTATGTCGAGAATGTGACCTTTTGACTCAACGTGAATTCGCGGAAGAAAAAGATTCTGACCCAGTGGCGTGCCCGAGCGGTCGTGGATTGGGAAACGCTTGAAACCGCAGCTGAGACAGGTCAAGGTCCGTACGTTCCCCCGGCAAACCCTACAGGAGAGAAAGTGCCTATGCGTGACCGAGATATGGAGTTGGATGCGTTGATCGAGGAAATCCGTACACGCAACCTTCAAGTGTTGGAAGATGCCGAGGGCGCTGATGGAGATTCTCGGCTTGATGCGTTGAACGCGGAGCGCAAGTTTGTGCAGGGCTCCGTCGACTTCTTTGAGCGGATTCACACCGAGACCATGCCGGCGACCGGCGATGACCGCGTGAACAATCCGTCCACCGATGTTCAGGGACCCACCCGCGTAGGCCGTCCTGATTTGGTCTCATCCTACACCGAACAAGATGCCAATCGTGTAGCGGACGTTATGGCACAAGAGCCGGACGCGTCCATCCCGGAACAACGAACTGTCGCTACGGACGAGACCGCTTCGCCTCATGATATTGAAGCAGGCGTCGATCCTCACATTCGAGTTTGTCCCGCCGACTTTCAATCCAAGACCGAGGCCAAGATTTTCGATCACCTCCTTGGGTGGCTTCAACTACAAACAGGCGACGGTCCATCTCGTCATCGAGCGGCACGCCCCTTTGTCATTCTTTCGGACGCGAACCGACCTTACCCTCGCGTGTCAACATTTCTTTCATCGGTATCCCGTCTTGGCGTTCCATCGGACAACATTGGATGCCTCCGCATGCCTTCCACCCCCTCCGATGAATCCGGGGCCTTTGCCCACGAGATGTGCCCTAACGTATATGACGCCGTGTTTGGCACCGGACCCATCCCAGCGGATCATGCCATCTTCAAATGTCGACTGCTTCTCGTTCCAAAGTGCGTATACGACGATGCCGCTCTCTTCGCCCGCTTACAACACCTTTGTGCGAGGAGGTTGGCGGTGGAAGGAATGCCTATGGAGGAGCGTGATACGTGGGGCGGATTGGCCATAATGGTGGTAGGCGACTTCGACGGAGCTTCGTTTTTAATCACCACCGATCTAAACGCAGGTCAACGTGATGCGGTCTCCCCCGTGTTGTCATGGTTATCCCTATGTCTGGCCGCCGAGGCGCAGAGCAAGCCTCCTCCACCTCCACCGATGACTTCCTTGTGGGACGGCGGACCGGGCACCGGCAAGAGTTACGTCGCCAAAGCCTTGTGCACCGCCGCGAATTTTTTATCCGGTCATGATGGCAACGTGGTTTGCTGCGCTCCGTCCGGGGTTGCGGCGGCTCTCATCCCAGGTGCGCGGACCATTCATAACTTGGGTGATATGAAGCCCACGGAAGCTTGCAGGGCGGTGCCTTTAAAGGCCATGAATCCGGGCACGAAGGCGGAGTACGCGGTGCGCCTTGGCCCCGGTACCGCCTACATATTACTTATCGACGAAATCTCCATGGTTGAGGCATGCTTGTATGGACATCTTCAAGATCGTTGTGCCGAAATCCGACGAGTCGGCGACCAGGCCAAAACTGAATGGGGGGGACTAGCGGTGGTGGCTGTGGGCGATTTTGGACAACTAGCCCCCGTGGGAAAATCGCTGTACAAACAAGCTTTAAACGTCTTTTCCGGCCAACGATCATTTGATGTGGCGGAGAAAGCTGGTCGTCTATTCCAAGCTATCCGGCGCTATCCATTAACCGAACAGGTATTTCCGATCACTTTAATACCTCCTGGAAATCTTATTTTCTTTCAATACCGAATCCTTCCGCGGTTTTTGCATGCGACCGCGAACATTATTGGTGTGTTGATGTTCGTACGCAGGTTCGAGCAGCTAGTGACCCGGATCACGTCCGCTTCATTGAACGATGCCGTTCGCAGGAACGACCCATTACGCAGTCCGATTTGGACCGGCTGAAGGTGCTCACGGCATCGGATGTACAAATGGACCGCGATTGGCTCTTCGCGACGGTGGCAGTGACTGGCAATCGGCAACGACAAGCTATCAATGATGTGCGTGCACGGCATTTTGCGCGGCTCAGTGGACAACCGATAATTCGTTGGAAGCGACCTATTGCAACCACACTTTTGGACTCCCGACATGAAGACGTGATCCGGTCGGAATTTCCCGAATTGACAGGCACTTTCGTGGCCGGTGCGCCTGGAATTATTCTAAACAACGACTTAAATCCTTCGCGTGGTTTAGCGAACGGCACGCCCGCCAAATTCCACAGCCTGATTCTCCGAGATGACAGCAGGTCCACCGATGCGGCGAAAATCAACAATGCGAATCCTGGCGAGGAGGTGTGGATCGAGCCGCCTTACGCGGTCAATGTTCTCATTGAGCATCTGGATTCCACAAACTGGTCCGATCGAGCGACATTAGCTCCCGAGCTTCGAGACTCGGCGAGCCAGGGAAATATGCGTGAGAATGTCACTCGTCCGCGCAGTATCGTACTTCCAGTTAAGATCTGCAAACGTCTCGAGGAACTCCCCGTGAATCGCGCCTCCCGCAAAAGTAAGATATATTATCGAACTCATGGGCTTGATCTTGCGTTCGCCTTGACCTTTCACAAATTCCAAGGCCAAACCGTGGACAAAATTATATTAGATCTAAGCCAAACGCCGAAGAATGTCTTCAACCTATGCTTTCAAGCATTTTATGTCGGGATGACGCGTGTGAAGAAGTCCAGCTGCATTCGTATATACCCGGGCCCGATGGGCAAATGCCAAAGCTATCTCATTTGCTGAATCTTAAGCCGGATCCGGAGCTCCAAAGATGGTTAGATGCATTTGATCGGCGGACTCGTGAATGGAAACAACCGCCGGCCGTGAAACGGATGCCCCGTCGCAAATCCGCTAAAAAGGCACAACCCAACAGTAGAGGCAATGGAGCCGGTGCCGCGGGCGATACGGTCACTCAAGAACGACAAGGGCGTGGCGGCCGTGGGAAAGGGAAAAGTGGTGCTCGCGCGACGAAGGGTAGCCAAGGTGGTAGGGGTGAAATCTCCGCATCGGTGCAACCGGTGGCATCGAGCTTTGAACAATTTCTCAAGAACCCTCGTAATTTCCACTCGTAATAATGTATGCTTTTCGTGATTGAGATGACCTTGCCCCATTTTCGTGTGCAAAGTGTTGTTATGCATTACGCGATGTACGACTCTTGAAAATATGTCCTAGGGATTCGTACCACGCCGTGCTAGACGACTACCGATAATATGTGATAACAATTCACCGCATCCCGCAGTATACGGCTCTCGAAAAAATGCGTTAGAAATCGTGGCACGCCGTGCTGGACGACGCCCGAAAATATGTGATAACAATTCACCGCATACCGCAACATATGACTCTCGAAAATATGTGCTATGAATGGCACGCCGTGCACGAAGACGCCTCCCGAAAATATGTGATATCGAATCACCGCATTCCGCGATATACGACTCTCTAACATATGTGATAGAAATTCATGACGCGCCGTGATACGAGACGACTACCGAAAGTAGGTGCATATGTAGGATATGTATGAACAAAAAAAGCGAAAGTATTTGGGCGCAGTCCAAAAAAAAGTGAACTTACGGGGGGGTGTGGGGGGGCGGATCCCCCCCACTGGGCTCAGTCTTAAAAAACTTTTCCGTATTGATACAGAAGAGGAGACGGGAGGGTCCAACGCAACGCGCCTTCATTTATTTCTATTCCCCTTGGTAGCTGTAGTCAGTAGTGTCAAGTGTCCAAGTGTGGAAGTGTCACTCGACTGTTCTTATTATTAGTTCTACTGTCACAGGGCTCTAGTTACAAGTTAGAAGAAATATAATTTGCTCAGTTTTCGATGCTCATGCTGCATGCTGGAGTGCATGCTGGATGCTCCACACGATCGCGACAGACCACACTCGACTGAAAGGCTTTTAACACTTTATCAGTATCTACATATCTTGTATTTATCTAATTATCTTTGTGTCGTGTCGGTGTCGGTGATTTGAGTCGGAGTGTCACATTTTTTGAAACGAACATCATTGAAACCTATTACTGCTGAACTGCACGTCTATTACGATCTACAGTGAAAGTGGAACTCTTGGAGTCCTCGGTCAGCTTTTGGATTCAATTGCCTGTGATCACACTGTAAAGTACTTCTCGGTGAGAGCTCACAAACACATATCACACGACTCGAATCAGTTAGGTTTTACCTGTGCGCGTCGCATCACTCGTGGCCAGGCAAAACGATGTTTAAGGTTGTTGTCTCTGAAGGGCAGGTCAGCCTCGCCGTGGTTTACCGCCGACGAATTTAGACCGACGTAAGCCCTTCAGATTTTTCCATTGGAAGTTATGAGCAAGCCACTGTTTGCGCCACTGTTGTCCCACGCCAAGTTTCCCTCCGGCTGCGAGGTGAACTTGAAGGCGTTGGACCGGGCCCTTGCAGTGTTGCTCCTCGACAACGTATTGCGCTGGCCTTTAGGCGCGCAGTAGATCGAGGAATAGATTCCGCCATGGTTTGCGGTACTTCTTTTATACGCTAGCTTGCGCAGTTACTCGACACGATATGAAGTATAGACATCCGCGTCCAAAATCATTTAGCAACCTTCGTGTGCTACGCAGAATAAACGCGGCACCAGAGGAAAGTTGACAAGAAGCAATGAGCGGTAAGTTTGCGTAGACTGACCTATGATCTGAAATTGGTCTGGGAGCACAGCTTCATTTTGGTCTGACATATTTCAAGCTAGAGCACTTAGTTCGGGTCTTGGATTTTCAACACTGTAAGCATTTTGTTTGGGTTCGGATCACTTGCCCTAGAAGGTCGTGATCGCTTCGTGTTTTATTCTGGGTGACTGTTCCGCAGATGGTGAGGTTAACTTCCTTGGGCAGCCTTTCGCGCACAAGTTGAGGATTCGATACGCGGAGTGTGACATGCAAGGACGAGTTCATAATTCCAATTTCCAGGTGAATATATCCTGCAGCGCTTAGAGCTCCTGAGAAGGAACTAACAGCGCAAGCGTCCAAGCATAAAAGTTTCGGCGAAAGAGTCACGGGCATTGTATTGCAAGTAAACAGCTGGAAGAGAGATGCTCTAAGACACCGGATGCTCGTTTCCTACACATGTTGAGCCTGACCCTCAGACCCGAGGGTGCGTGGGGTTCGTTAGCTGTACGCCGACGTCGCGATGGACGAGCTGTTAGCGGCGAGGGTAGGACATGAAGTCGAATTCGAGTATGTCGTTGTGCAGTCTACAGTGCGGTATCTCAAACCTGCCCACTTTCACGAGGTGATGACCATCCTCTTGGGGATCACACATATCGGCAACACCTCCTTTAGCACTGAGGCCATTGGCTCCATCCAGGTATTCACACATCTTCGCGAATGGCTATCGCGATTCCCACTGTATCCCCTTTGATACCCTTTCAGCGCTCCCCTTGACGGTTGTCGCACCTCTAAGCACCAAACACGGCAAGGTCTGAGGCGTGGTGGCTAATACCCTTCCTTCACCCCTCCATAGTTCCAAACCCAGCACTGCACATTTATGCGGGGTGAGTAACATAAATTCAGGCACGTGCCCCGCCCCCTCCTGTCTGCGGAAGGTGCAGCAGACGGGAGGTGATATCGAGGGGAACTTGCAAGCCGTCTTGGAGCCCTCAAAACCGTGACGGTTGCGCCGTTTTCAGACGCCTTTTACAACTTGGTCTTGTGAAGGAGATTGTTGGAGAAGATAGACTGGAGCGGGAGCACGATAGCTGAAACTGCGTATGAAATGTGCAGGGCCAAGGTGAAGTGTTTCGATGTAAAATGGCATATGTGCACGTAGATATCAAAACGGGGAAGCCGATGCCTATTCCCGCTAACATATCATCCAAACTCAAGGAAGGTTGCATATTGTCCTCTGCCTTGTGAGAAGCTCTCACTGCGCGGAGTTCAGATGCATATGAATTCAGGTCAGGCGTCAAAGAAGTTGCCCGGCCCAATTGGGTTGAAGCCCGCAACGACAATAATTTAGTTACGAAATCTGCCCCTGAGCGTATTCTGTGTTTGCTATCACTGACTTTTGATTCAGTTGCACACACAACTATCGTGTCCACTTTATTGATTTTGAATGCCAAAATTCCAACCAAAGTACTTAATTAAGGTTGTGATTCGCCATATTTCTTGACTTATTTGATTTTATCATTGTGTGTTTTTGGTTGACATTGGGATTATTCATTTCATGGACTTTCTTTGTTTGATCAGAATATCAGTTAGCCATATATTTTAGTGGTTGTTATCCCTTGTTTTTTTAAATCCACTTGAGTGCCTTCAGTGCCACAAGGTACGGTCCCGTAATATCGAACGCTGCGGTCATTGCACCAACATCAGCGTGCACCGTACGGTATGGACAAGTGCAAACCCTGATCGACTAGTATATTTTTTTAATGGATTATCATGCTGCTATATCCTTTTCACAAGGCATGGTATCGATTATTATGGCATATCCGAACATTACCGACGATCGATACCTTATCTTTTGGTGACTACCGTGTATTGATTATTGATTTTAATTATAATTGAGTATTATATCGTAAATCGATGTAGTGTCAAAAACAAGGACGCAAATTAGTCTAGCTGCGGCCAATGTCTTAAACAAAATTAATTCATCCATTAATCCGCAGTAGGTCGGTGACATAAACGACGTTCAAACCAGGAAACTTAATTTGATATGGCACGGAAGCCGTCTTGAACAGCTATAATCAACAAGGAGCATAATACTCTGTGCTTTTTCAAACCAACTCATTTCGCCGCCCGAAAACGGTAGAGATCACCACGGACTCCGAGGATGCAGCCAACAATAATATATGTGTGCATACTATGCGAGCACTGTCATGCTACACGTAAATGTGGCAAGACCGCCATCGGTGAAATGGTCAAGCAGTGCCGTGCGCTTGAAAAACGTGGACAGTCATCACGTCTGAACTTCGGTGTCAATAAGGTCGGGGTCAAGCAGTCGTCCATGAACTTCGACCCCACCCACGGTGAACCGTCCTGAGACTCACGAACACGCACCGCTGAAGGAAATCTGATATCCCAAAGAAATGTTTGTTGTTGTTGTTGTTGTAGCCCACATGCGTGGGATCGTACCAGCAAATAGTATTGGTGCAGGTGCTGCACCCGACGTGCGTGCGGATGCTGCACTGCCCAATACTGAAACAGGCTCCACAGATTGACAATGCGGAAGCAGGCTGCTCCGATTGACACATTGTAGCTTGTGCAGTGCTTTAATTTTTGTATGTGCAAAACAACATAACAACAACAAAGTTGTGCCACGTACGGTATGATAACGAGATGAGTATGACATTCAGGAGTTTGGTATATACCGTACCAAATGTACCTTACCGGCGAACTTTTATGCGCGGTCGGGTAGCCACATGTCGCACCTGATATTACCGTTATGATATCGCAATATATATTACGGTACTACTGGTACGTTGTATATCAACGTATATCTTGATGTCCCCCAGTCATGCCGACTTATGCTGGAAACTCGGCAGTGAGCGAGAGGGAACGCTGGCGACGGTGAAACAACGATCCAAGATAAACTCAGATAATATACATATATACTGAGTTTAGCACACAAGCTGATCACTGAAGATGCCCCATTGAATATGGCACCTGGCAGTACGAACTAGTTCACGTAGAGACTGATTTACCCCCTCCAGTATGAGGTGGGGGGGCATGTCTCTTGCTACCCCCCTTCGGAGAGCGGCGCCACACGCAGCATTCGCCTCGGTAGCTCGGAACACACAGATGCATAAAACCCTCAAAGTATGTTATGTTATCATCTTACTATTCCGGAAGTCTGTGCTCACTGACTGTGTATTCTGTGATATGTATATATCCACCTACATATATATCTCTCACCAGCCCGAGAATCGCAGTTCTCATCAGGTCATGGGTTCACCACTTCTTTTGGTGGCATTTTTTTTGGAGTTCCTGTCAGATATATAGTTCCGCTGTAATATATATCTAGCTGGAGAGATAAACCCTGAGTTGAGGGTTACGATATCAGAACGGTTAAAGTCTCCTTGATAAAAGTAGAGATAACATAAATACCTAACGGGTGTTTCCCGTCTACTGGTGACGGTCACCCAGCCTACTATAGGAAGTGACATGTGACAGTTTCGGGTGTCACAGTGTCAAATCCAGCACACCACCTACGGTGGTGACCGGAGCTAGTGGTGAAACGAAGCAACAAACTCCCTACTCAACTTCAGGAGGAAACTGTAGCGCAGCTGGGGGCCTGTACTCTTGGTCAGGGCGGTCCCAGCTCACAGCAAAGATTGTCAGATATAGCTGTTAAGTGCTAAAACCCTAAACACAGCTCAAATTCAGAGCGCTCTTCCGCACATCTAGAAAGCTAATCACTAGCCAATCCCTAGGCAGGCACGGTGTAAGCAATCTTCAGCCACCAGAGGGTCCTGGAACTGGTCGGCCAGCTCGGAGCAGCGTGAGGGTGCAGTAGTTGCCGGTCTCCGGGGCCGGTGGTAAATCATGCGTAGACGAAATTAAGGAACCCTCGATCTCAGCCGCGGAGTCCCCAGAGCCCGGCGCCTCGTCCTCGGACGAGTACGGTGGCGGTGAGTAAGGCGGTGAAGCGGGAATTGGCGGATCAGGATCCACGAGCTCTGGCGGTAGCGGGAGAAAGCCGTAGAAGCGGAATCCCTGTCGCAGCTCCCGATACCGCGCCTGTCTCCGCGGCGGTATAGCATCCGGCACTGCACCACCCACCGCGTCGCCAAGATTGTCATGAAACGGTGCAGGCGGTGAAGTCGCCGTAGTTGGGACTGCCGAGGCAGTCCACGCAGCACCACCGACCGGCGGAGCCGTGCATGCGCGTGCATCGGCACCACCGACACCGGAAACGGTGTGCGGTGCGGCGGCAGCACAAATCACGAAAAGTGCACAAACCAAAGATGAGGTAAGGAAAGACCTCCCAAAGCCGGGAATGCCCCTCCCACAGCCGTACCGTGGCTGCGGCGGTCCAACCGAGGCATCTTCGTCGCCGTCGTCGCTCGTTGCGTAGGCTGCGGGCCCGTAGCTCATCACGCTCTCCGGCGCCTCGATCGCGGAGAGCATGTCCATGCTCACGGGCGGCTCGTCGGGCGCCCCCAATGCAACCCCCGTGCTCTCAATGAAGTCCGCAAAGGTGCGGGTGACGGGCGGGCAAAAGGGGTTAGGCGGACCGGTCCACTCCTCGTCGGATTCAACCGACGCGGGCGGGGAGTGCGTAGCCGGCTCCGACACCACCGGCACGTTGGCGGTGAAAGTGTTCACGTTGAAAGTCGATGCCCCAGCCGTGCATGCCAACTCCGAGAACTCGGTGACGGCGGACACGAGGGCCTCACCGTCCTCCTCGCAGAATGAGCACGCGGAGAGGTCGGCGAAGATGTCCGGCTTCCCGCCCGCGAGCATGCAGAGGGCGTCGAACTCCACGGCGTCGTCGTGGTCGATGGCATGTTGAAACTTCGCGGCCAACACCGAGTTCTCGGCCTCCTCAGCGAAAGCGTAGGCCGAGAGGCCGGTCCGGCCCCCGTTCGGGCAGTCCCGATGCCAATGCCGTGCCTTGCCCTTCGCGCACGCCTGGTTCTGACAATGCGGTACGGTCGCACCGGTGTCGCGGTGAAAGGCGACCTTCTTCGAGATGGACTGTGACCAAATGCCCCCCTTGGGTAGGGGCGAGGCTGCGAAGCGGGTCTTGGGCCGTCGGTCCGGTTTGTCCGCGCGGGGAGTGAATCCCCGCGGGGGCGGCTCGGATTCGGCGGAGGCGACAAATGCGGCGAGTTGCCGCTTCAAGTCGAGCACCATGGTCCTCAAATCCGCAAGCTCATCGGGCGCACCGGCGCCATCGCCGATCTTCTCTCCATGAAATGCGTGCCGTGAGAATACCGGTGTGCGGACGCCGTGGCGGTGCCCGCCCGCACGTGCTCGGAGTAGCATTCACGCACCCATTGCTGAATCGTGAGGAGTAGGTCATGAGCGGCTCGTTGATCGTGGAGGAGCAACCGGGACACCACCGGCTGGTAGAAGGTGGTGTCGAGCGCCTTGATGAACAGCGCTTTCACGTCCTCGTCCAGGAGTGTGGCCTGCGCCCTCGCAGCTTTCAGAGCGGCGTTGAAGTCTCTGATTTTGTCATGTGGGTCCACGCCCGCAGAGATGCGGGGGTCCAACATCTCCGCTTGACATGACCCTGAAAGGGGTCACCCGCTGGAATCATCCGGCGGGCGAATTCGAGAAGAACGCGCTTACCGTCAGCCGGGAAGCTGGTGTGGGACCGCGAATCCATCCAGTCCGCCGCGGGCGGCATGGGGTCGACCATCAGCTCGAGTGTGGAGTACAACAAATTGTTGGCCTCCACGCGGACGGCCAGGGTCGCGTCGTCGAGCACGAAAAGCGGAGCAAACCCAAGGTCTTCGGTCACGAAGGCCGCCTGCAGTGCAGAGACCATCTTCGCGAAGAGTGCCGACGCGTGGGACTCAGTCCCGGAAAATCTGTCATCCTTGTTCTCGAACAATTTCTGACGGACGGACTTGGCGATCTTCGTGTCAAAGTGCTCCCTCTGTAGGGTACGCACTGAAGCCAGGAACGCAGCTCCTGCCGAATTAGCAGCCGGCTGTGCCGCCGGCGGTGTCGCTGGAGTGTTCGCATGTCTGGCAGCAACGGAATCAAAAATTGTGGACAACGCACGTCGGCGATTCGCCATGCTAGCGGTGGATCTAGTGGAAGCGACCATGATGAGATAGACTGGAGGGACGGAGTGAGGCAATGAGAGGTGAAAATGCGGAAGTCGGGGGCGGCCAAGAAATGTGGTGGGTCGCCGATACAGCTGCTGTGAGAGATCAGGAATTCCGGGAAGTCGTGTGGTAAAGGCGGCCGATACGTAACGGTGTGGTGACCAACCAGAAGACGGAAACCAGTCCAACGTTAAGTCCCGTAAGAAAAATGTTCTCAAAGGCCTACAGCGCGCCGTAAATCAACCCACAAAACTTAGGCCATACCCGCGACTGCCGGCACTCTCACGCGCGGAGCACCTCACTCCATCCCAAGCGTCCGGCTTTAGCCAATCATGTTGGCAGTGTCGCAGTGGCTAAATAAAGCGTACGTGGGGCCAAACCTGTCAGATATATAGTTCCGCTGTAATATATATCTAGCTGGAGAGATAAACCCTGAGTTGAGGGTTACGATATCAGAACGGTTAAAGTCTCCTTGATAAAAGTAGAGATAACATAAATACCTAACGGGTGTTTCCCGTCTACTGGTGACGGTCTCCCAACCTACTATAGGAAGTGACATGTGACAGTTTCGGGTGTCACAGTGTCAAATCCAGCAGTTTCTAATTTCCGTCTCGCCGAACGTACCGGTCACCACGGGCTCGTCACCTTATCGACTGCCACGTCTTCACGGACTTGCAACGCTACCACGTCGCGATTTTACTTTTTCGCGACCCTCCACAACTGACAACATATTCGTGTCCTTATTCACGACCACGCAACCCTATTTTCAACAATTTGTCACAACACAGCTTTAACCACAGACTCGACACCTTATCGACTATCACGTCTGCACGGACTTCACCACGTCGTGATTTTTTCCTTGCGACCACTCACTTTTAACAACCGATTCGTTTCCTTATTAGTAACGACCACCTCACCATTTACGACATTACCTTTTTGGCTTTCGATATCGCACGCGACAACCACGACTTCGACTCTCTGGCCAGCAGCACCTCTACTGCCGGAGAACTAGTTTACTGCACGACGTTTTTAACCTTGCCAACGTTTTCCTCGCGGAATTCTGGCCTAATTTGGCCTTTTCATCGTACGATTCCGTCAATTTTGCGAAAAGTTACGTATTTTTACGAACCCAGACGTCTTCACCAACACAATTTGCAGCCGCAGTGAGCATGTCTTTGCTGCGTCAGCGTGCGCGCATGGGCACGATTCATTCTGCTTTGCGACTGCTTCGACAACGACAATTTTCCACTGGCTTCGGTATGGTGGTGTCTGGTGGTGCTTATGCACCAGACACCAAGCACGCCTCTGACAATTTCGCCTTCGACAGCGAGAACTTTGACACCAACGATTTCGTCTCTTCACTTTCCTCACAACACACTATTCGATGAAAATGATATTCTCATGTGAAAATGATATTGCCTTATTTACCTCATGATAGGATTAAAAAGCCGCATTTTAACAGTCAAGAACATGCAAGTGCAGGTTGTGCATTAGATTTAATGGTTTTTATGGTACAAAATTGAGGTCAAATGCACTTTTTCGAAATCTAGGAGGAGTGAAAACACAAAGAACTTTTGACTCAGAATCTATATACACGTTATACACATATTATTTACATGTTTTTTTCGTCTTGCTTTACGCGTCCACTTCAGGTGCTACCGCTACCGCTACGCAATTATCAAAAGCTTCGTCTTCATCGGAATCATCCGATTCATTCAAGTCACCTAGGTCCTTGCGCGTGCGTTTGGATTGTTGTGCAAGCAAAGCGACGACTATCTGCGCGTATTGCTCGTTCGGTATACTCCGTTCGGGGTCATTCGCATCCACATTCCATGCCAGCACTATTTCATTCTTATCGAAAGTCTCGGTAGACGGTCGGTGCCCCGGTGGCGCTGCGAAAGCTCCTGGGTGACTCGCAAGCTGCTTGCCGAGGTGCTTCTTCTTGGTGTCGGTGTGCTTTTTGGGTTGGAAATAGCGATATAGCAGCTGTTGAGTTGACGGATAGCGCGCCTCCACCTTCACCAAGTACAACGGATCCGACCATTCGCTTCGCCTCAGTTGTACGCGGAAAGCGAACTTGTCGTTTTCAGATTCCACCGCGAGAGCCACTGCAAAGCTGCCGACTGTCATCTGGCCGTAGGTGACCTCCCACTGGGCGTTGTCCACGTACTGCTCTGCTCGCTTTTGGGCTCGACCTTGGTGTTTCCGTTTACCGTTGTACACTTCTATCGGCGCTCGATCAATTCGGCGTTGGATGCGCACCGGTATAGCGGGGACGGCGGCAGCCCCGGCAGCTTCTATCGCCAACGCGGGCGCCTCTATCAGTCGAACCAAGGTGGCATTGCGCTCGATGGCGATTTTCTCGGGATGCTGGAAGGGTATCGCGGGCGCTTGACATTCTCCACCAGCAGTTAGGTGGCGCTGTTTCTCGATGACATCCTCGCGCCAAAACTTTTCGTGCACCTCCGTGAGCTTTGTGCCCAAAATGTCCTTCAACGCCTGTAAGGTATGCTCAAGCTTTTCGATGCCTTCTTCGGTAAAAGGAATCGGCTTGATGTATCCAGGCCCCGCGACAGGGGGTGTAGAAACAAGCTTTGGCAATGGAGTCTCGGGTAACCATTTTGGTGAAATGGAATACTGTTTGTACTGCATGCCCACTTCGCCGTGCTCGTTCTTCTTGAACTTGAAAGCCTGCTGTGCCAAAATATTGTGGCAATCGAAGACGTGACCATCAAACCAAGAGCTGAAGTCGAAGATCTTCTCGGTGTGCTCGCATATTACACCATCCGTAAAGCATTCTTGTGCGACCTCTATCATCTCGTCGAGCGTCCAAGCTTGCTTGCGTCGTAGACGCACGGAGAAGCGTGAAAACATCTGGTCAATGTTCTCGTGCGTATGTCCCACCAACAGAAAGTTGAGTTTCACCTTGCGAAAGACGTCCGTGTGCACCAGCCAAGCTGCGTATGCCAACATCAACTTGCTCTTGTTGGTGCTCACATTGTCAAGCTGTACATACAATACTTCCGGCATCGGGTATGAATTTTCCCCGTCCCCGTTGCGTCGATGCTCTTGAATGCGGAGGATATCCCGGTGCAAAACGTTGACAAGGAAGTTCGCATCGTCCTTGAAGTTGGCGTAGTTGAAATCCATGAAGCGGCCCACGTTCTCGATCATGCTCCCCATGTTGTGCACGTCAAGGAAGTCCTTAGAGTCCAGATGTTTAGGGATACGTCGAAAGTGTGGCAGTCGGGTGGTCCACTGCGTCATGCCATCGATGATCACCGAGGCATACTTATGCCAAGTTTTGTTCATGGCAATGCTCTTGGTCATATTCGCTTTACGACCATGTTTGTAGAACTTCTGGCGCTCCGCTCGTGCGATTGCATGATGTTTGTTGAGAGGCCCGTTGTATTGCGCTGTGCAAGATACACAAATTCGGGTCAGTGAACAAATTACATAAGCATATAAACACATCACAAAGCTATTCATGAATATTCACCTTTTTGAGATTTGGTTAAGCCTTCCTTCAATAACTTGAAGGACGCGCAAACATCGCAGTGAGAAAATCGGTTCACCGATGGAATCTTGAGCCACTTGCTGCAATCTTCTTCAAATATTTTGTACCAGTAACTGAGAGAGAGCTTTTTGCTCTCCTCATCCTCACGCAAGCCCTCGATGTACTCGTCCCACAGCTCTTCGATGGTCAATCCATCCGAAAGGTGCTTCTCGGGTTTGTGAGGTTGGGGTTGTCCGTATTCGTCCGCGTATTTCTCGAGCCATGCGACGACCGACTCGCGTTTCAGGGAAATCTTGCGGTTGTCCTCCTCGTACGTCAATCCATGAACAAACGTGTGTCGGCCCTCGAGCACGCGTGTCCGACAGTCGTGAAGATACCCGTAGCTGATGCCGTAGGCCATATAGTAGAACTTAAAGCACACCTGTTACAAAACAAAAGACACCGTCACTCAAAAATTATTAACAAATTATCCAAGGAAACGCATAAGGGTTTTTATAGGTAGCACTTCATTTTTGTCGCAAGGTTATTTTATTTGTCGCACCGTGCGACAAAACTGCAATTATACCGTGCGACATAAATGAGCGTTGCGCTCATTTCTGTCGCACCTGCGACAAACATGAGCGCAACGCTCATTTCTGTCGTGAAAATTCACAGAAAATTTCCGAAAATGAAAATAAGCCAGGGGGAACACAAACGAATAGTACCGCGATAATGACTTGAAATACACACTTATTAAATAAATAGCACCACGCGATTGATATGCAACGCACTCTATTAAATCGTTAGTTGGATGATGCTATATAAATATATGCATGCTAGCACAGGCAAACAGGTATAGCAAGCAAGCATATTCAAGAAACATTCACGGCATTCACAAATTACAACTTAAAATATGACACAGTTCATATTGTTTTACACATTCGTTATTCTAGACTAGGCTTCTACTTAAAGGGTTCACCAGTCCAAGGCAACAGGTGAAACTGGCCTACAAAGTTAGCAACAGGTAAAAATATCGAAATCTATGCCGTTCCCCGCCTGCAACACACGAACACGGAATCTGTCAGCACATTGGGAATCAAACCCGATATACCGACAGCCGGTACTTCGTCCTCGGGTGGAAGGTTACTCACCAGATATCTTAATTTTGACAGCAGACGAGGACCAGTTCAACAGGAGGTCTGTAAATTACTACAAGAAATCAACCTGCGTAAACAATGCAGGGCAACGGAAGTCAACGCCGCCAGCAACGTTGCTGGCGGCTTCAGAAGAAGGACAGCGTCAGCACGGCAACCTGCAAAAATACGAAACGCTGGTCAGTAAAGATGTTGGGAATCGAACCCAAACCGGCGGGCTGTAAAGAAACCCGCCGGTCTCCGAGCATCCCATCATTTTAGAAGGGCATGTGGGAAACACGGATGCCGCCAGCAGCATTGCTGGCGGCTTCAAAAAAGGCACAGCATACACGGCAACCTGCAAAAGTAAATCACTGCTCAGGAAAGAAGAATTCTTGGGAATTGAGCCCAAACCGTCAGGCAGAATGTAAAGACGCCCGACGGTCTCCAAATATCCCTATATCGCAGGAAACTAGAATCGGCTGCTGGCGGGATGCGGCTCATGTAGGAACATCGCAGGAAGCCCCCCCCGCCGGGTTCCGCGCATGCACACGAAAACATGGTCAATATGAAATATCGACAAAGAACAGTAGCGCGTAAAAAACATTAGTCAAACAAAAATACAAGCCGCTGAGACTGCAGGTAGGCGCAGGATGAGACCTTGAGGAAGAATGAGGCGTTTGCCAGAATATCATATCATATCATATCATATCTTGAATTGCGAGATGCGTAAATAATTGGAAATTCCGCATATCTTCGGGGTAAAATATGGAATTATTACCCGTGTCTCTCGTTGTCGGTTACTCACGATCGATCGAGAGAATCCTGGGTAGGACTCCTGAGATCGGTAGAGAAGTGTTGCGACAAATTCATAATTGGAAATTCCGCATATCTTCGTGGTATAATTTTGAATTGTTAAACGTGTCTCTCGCTGTCGGTTACGAACGATCGGTCGAGAGAATCCGGGGTAGGACTGCTGAGATAAACCGTTAGATTAAACGCGGGAGCTTTCGCCCAAGACGCACACCTCTGGCCTTGGAGCATCGATCGCATTTAGAATTTTGGGGCATAAAAATTACAATTGGTTATTCCGCTTATGACACATATTCGTCGTATCCCTCAGATGCTATCGTATCATGATTGGCCGGTAAAGCGCGAGCGCTCAACACAATCCTGGATAGGACTGCTGACATCGGCAGGAAATTTTTGGAAAATTTCCAACGGCATAATTTTTCAGGGACATCTCCTGCGGTGCGGTGTGTACGATGTCACTTTTTTCCAGGAAACCTGTTTCGCTCCTTTAAGGGAAACGAAATGAAAAACAGCATATTTCTGAAAAAGCTGCGAAGCGTCGTTAATATAAACGAATCTTTTTGCGACACGACAAATAAAAAGACCTCGCGACACAAATGAGATGCTTCCGTTTTTATAGGTTGGCTGGATCTAAGACGCTTGGGAGACAACCCCAGCACTGCACGTCTGCAGGCGGGACGGCCGTCGCGTGCTCGTCAGCACTCTCCAAACCACGCCTTAAATCTGCGCAACCTCCACCCTTAGTGGGAATCGAACCCACGAGTGCGAGGTTCATAGCCTAGCGCCGTACCAACTCGACCAACGCGTCGCGAATGTACTTTATGAAATTTATTTAGAAATTTATGATACAATATTCCACATTCCTGTGATGAACAACATTACACAATCTATCACAAGGTCCAAGAAAAATTTCGCTTTGACCAGAGGCCGTTCATTAGCTAATGAACGGTTCCCGCAGCCAAAGTGTCTAATTGTGAGTCGCGCTTTGGCCAGAGGCCGTTCATTAGCTAATGAACGGTTCCCGCAGCCAAAGTGTCTAATTGTGAGTCGCGCTTTGGCCAGAGGCCGTTCATTAGCTAATGAACGGTTCCCGCAGCCAAAGTGTCTAATTGTGAGTCGCGCTTTGGCCAGAGGCCGTTCATTAGCTAATGAACGGTTCCCGCAGCCAAAGTGTCTAATTGTGAGTCGCGCTTTGGCCAGAGGCCGTTCATTAGCTAATGAACGGTTCCCGCAGCCAAAGTGTCTAATTGTGAGTCGCGCTTTGGCCAGAGGCCGTTCATTAGCTAATGAACGGTTCCCGCAGCCAAAGTGTCTAATTGTGAGTCGCGCTTTGGCCAGAGGCCGTTCATTAGCTAATGAACGAGTTCAAAAATAAACATACCTGTTTCTTGGCCAAAAAGTATTTGAAGTCGAATTTGTCTTCAGATCGTAAGCTGTTTTTTAGCAAGACTTTCACGAAGTATTCCTTCCTATCTTTTTGCGACATGCTGAAAATATTTTCGCGAAAAGACTTAGAATGGCCCTCCTGACTGGCTGGTGGTCAATACCCACAAAATCTGGCAAAGTTGGGCGGATCTGCTCCTACGATTTGGACCTGTTCGCGAATGGTGGATGTATGCATTCGAGTCCTTCAACGGCAAGATAGCTAGGTGGGTGAAGAACAATGCGTACCCCGTAGCAAGCATCATGAACGGTATTCGGAGATTGAAGATGCTGTGCTCGTTGCGGGGCATCATCATGTCTATTACCCGCACCTAAGTTGGGTATACCCAACTTATCTTTAAGAGCATATGGAGGCTTTCTCGAAGCTCGTATGAAAATTTGGTGACCTGTGTCGGCAAGTTCTCGAGTTGCTCTTTCTGCAGTGTCTTGTCAAAAAATTGATCGGAGGTCATCTTGACCCTCAAAATATGCGTTGAAGTAGCATGGGTATTATGCCATTTTTGCTAAGTTGGGTTAACCCAACTTAACCCGATTAAGCTTTAAGAGCACATGGGAGCTTCCTCGAAGCTCCTATGAAATTTTGGCGACCTATGTCGGCAAGTTCTCGAGTTGCTCTTTCTGCAGTGTCTTGTCAAAAAATTGATCGGAGGTCGTCTTGACCCTCAAAATATGCGTTGAAGTAGCATGGGTATGCCAGAACCGAAAAGTCCTTGAAAATACCACACATTTTTGCCCCCCCCCCCGCATACTTTCCAAATTTTCTAACTGATACATTGGATTTGGCCAATCATGCATGTACGTGTGCGAAAGAGGACATTGTTGCCGTCATTTTGAGCTATTAAAATATAGCGTCCGGTCTGGCGATCACGATTACAAAAGTGTGCCACAAGTGCGGTATTGGGACCTCTGGTAGTCGTCGTGTGTATCGAATCTGAGAATGCGACTTCCAACTCCTGAGCTAATTTTATGAATGCGGACAAATTCCAGCGCGGCGTGCTGTTTGGCAATGATTAATTTTCGACTTAGCACACACCAGTGACAGAGTAAGGCAGCCCTGCCTACTTTGAGACGTTGCTGTCGTTGCGTTGGCAGTTCTGCGTGCGTTCTGCACCTGCGGCTCGTGGATTTGCCGTGCAAATTGTGTCGGGAATTCTTATTTTTACTTGGATCCTGGTTTGGGATTGTTTGGAATTCTACCTCTGGCACTAGCTTCGTATTAGCGCTCTGACGCGCACTGGTCGACGGCTCAGCGTTTTTCTTGCTCGTTGACAACTTTACGCCGTTAATTCTTGTTGGGAATTGTGCCGATTGGTTAGTGTTTTCCGCGGGATCTTCACCTGCCCTTTGCTCTGCGATTGGAATGGGTACGCAGCGTTCTTCTTTGGCTCGTCTGGTTGGAGATTGGCGTGGTGCAGCTTCAAATTAGCGCTATTCCGCTGGCGTGCGTGTTCTTCGTCAGGTGTCTTTGCGGCTGCGTGGGATTACACAAATTTATGCTGTAGGATTCGAAAATGTTCTTTAAATTGGCAGATGCAGCTTACTTGCGTTGCCCTTAGCGCTGCAACGCTCCAGCGTTCTTAACAGTGGCTAACCCTAAGTGGTATCGCGCTGTATCGTTACTTTGGCTTCTGTGGGCCGATCGTTGACCAATTTTGCTCAATTTGTTTTCGTCTTGGATCTTCGAGTTCGCTGGAAAGCTTTTGCTGAAATTTGGTGGCGGTAGTTGGTTATCGGCTGTTGGGCCTGGCTTCTGCATCTTCTCTCTCATACTTTTATCACTTGCGGCGGAACGAAGCTGGCGAATCTTCCTCGGTTGATTTGTGTGTTTTTCCACCTACGTTTGGCGCTCCTGGGTTGGCGGGATTGCACTTGCAGCTTGAGCTTGAGGCTCTTCGCTTGTGCTCGCTTGGCAGCTCCGGCGGCATGGCGATTCCAGATCCTGGCATGACAGCGGGGGGGAGGAGCTGCGAGATACAGTGCTGGATGCCAGGAATAGGTCGTTTGTGTTTGCGCGAGAAGTCCACGAGGCGCAGCACAGTGCACCACAGGCGGCGGTGCGGCTCGGTGCGTCCGCGGCGGCGCTGCATAGTGCGCCACCAGCGGCGGCGCGGCACTTCGCGCTTCCAGCGGCGGCGCGTCACAGTGCGCCACCAGCGGCGGCGCGGCACTACTATGGCCAAGGCCAAGCACTGGTAGTCAGCTCGCGATCTCCAACAACACAGTGGGAAGCAGAGCCGGAGGCGGCACGCGGCTTGCGGCATCCCACGCATGGCTCACGACAGCGGGTATGGCTAGCGCGCGGTGCAGAGCTTGCGGCGAGTGGGTCGCTACTGTAAGGCAAGCCCCGCCAGCTACTGCCGCGGGGCCGTCGGCGGATAGCTCGCGACACCGACGACGAGAGCAGTTGTCGCATAACGCATAGTTAGCAGCACGCATCCCACGCGTGGCCATGCCCCTCGCGCTCAGCACGCGGTGCCCAGCGCTCCGCGTGGATTTGCAAGCCTCGACGCTCTGCAAAGACGCGTTGGCACCCAAGGCCGACCACGACATAGCATGGACCTATCTGGACCTCCTGTATGCAGACGGTAGTTGGTGCCCCCCAGAGCCGCAGAAGCACGATGCGCAGCGACCGGCGCATGACGCACAGCTGCTTGCCCCACCAATGCATGGTGTGGAGCGGGCAGCGTGGGGCATGACCTGGACTTACGAGGACCTCCTCTATGCGGGCGGTAGTTAGTGCCCCCCGGAGGCACCGAAGCGCGATGTGCAGCGACCGGTGCGTAGCGCGTCGCTGCCAGTCCCACCAGCGCAGGGTTCGGAACAGGCGGCACTCGACGAGCCGCAACTGGCGAGTAGCGCACAGCTTCCCGCATCATCAGCATATAGTGCAGAGCGGAGCATGACTAAGACGCCGCCCAGAGAGTGTGCGCGGCTGCCACCCACCAGAGAGCACGCGCGAATGCCACACACCGGCACAGCGGAGGCGCCGCCCACAGAGTGCGCGCGGCTGCCACACAGTGGTACCACCGACGTAAAGCTTGGGCAGCGCGCGCGACAGACACCCGAGACTCGGCCACTGGAGCGCATACGGCCACCTAGTGGCGTCGCTGGGGAGCGGGAAGCGCACCCTTCTCGGCGGCGCGCCAAGAAGCGGAGGCATATGCAGCGATCGCGGGAGGCGAGTAGGAAGCGTGGTGCCCGGGGCATGCGAGGCTCAGCACCTACGAGGCGAGGTAATCATGGGGGTTCACGTAGCATCCGAGGCGGGAGATCGGGAGGTGGCATCGTGGTGTTCAAGCCCTACGAGGGGGCCTGCGAGGCATATCGAATGGGCATCACGAGTGCCCGCGCCCTTCCCCACGGCGCCAGGAGAAAGCGTCCAGGCGTGGACCGCTTTTCTTTTGGGGGGGAAGAGAGCGCGCCGCGGGTGGCACACGATGACCACCGCGAGCGCGCCGAGCGTACCGCCCCGAGGCAGCCGGATAGATGGCCGCTGTCTCGGGCCGCGTGACGCGCAGCTGCCCCACCAGGCACGCCATACTCATGGTGCCTAGGGGTGGCGCGCAGCGTGTGCACGGCGACCGGGCGCCATCGAGGCTCTTCGGAGAGGAGATGAGCGGGCCTGGGTGCGTCACACCGCACACGCGTGCCCCGGCGACGAGCGCGGAGCGCAGCACCC
The DNA here is from genome assembly GCA_001247695.2 of Cymbomonas tetramitiformis. Classification (NCBI taxonomy): domain Eukaryota; kingdom Viridiplantae; phylum Chlorophyta; class Pyramimonadophyceae; order Pyramimonadales; family Pyramimonadaceae; genus Cymbomonas; species Cymbomonas tetramitiformis. The sequence continues at coordinate 22,270 of LGRX02012570.1, forward strand.
ACGTGAGGGTCGCTGCTGAGGCCTGTGTGGCCGACGCTCCAGGCGAGATGGCGCCCAGCGATGGGACGCCTCGCCACACGCAGACAAGGGACGCCGCCCTTGTGCTTGTGTCGCTACAGGGTGAGCACGAGAGGTGCTCGCCCGCGCCCTTCCCCACGGCGCCAGGAGAAAGCGTCCAGGCGTGGACCGCTTTTCTCTTTTGGGGTGGGGGAAGAGAGCGCGCCGCGGGTGGCGCACGATGACC
>LGRX02012571.1:0-38870 GCA_001247695.2 Cymbomonas tetramitiformis
TTTGCACATGATATTTTTCATGGCACAACAGTGAATATCTCAAAAAACCAACATGTATAGTGAACATGTAATGTGGATTTTTCTGATTGAAACTCATGGAGGCAAATGCACTCTCTGGTGATATTTAAGATAAATCAACTGTAAATGAATTCACAGTTGTGTCAGATCCTAAGATATATTTGGATGTATACAACGAGTATATCAAGTGATATCTCTATGTTCAAATACATCTGGACACTGCTAGATGTGATCTGAGCAGTTTTTACACAACACATGCTCAACGAGAATAACACCGCCCCCACCAAAGATATTTCCAAAATGACACCTAAAGCTTTCACCGTCCTAGAAGTAGAGAACTCCTGGGTCTTCAAGCCTCTCCTGCACGCTTATTTAAACTGGGGAAAATCGGGTCCGAAAACTGCCCCTACTGCCAACAGAACACAAAATGCACCTTCGAACACATCCAACTCGAATGCCCAGGACATAATGATAGTTTGTATAACCTTAGAACAACCCAAGATATCGAACTAAGGAAAATCATCGCTGAAGAAATCTCAGAAAAGCCTAAACTACTAAACCCTGGAAAGGGTACCACATACATCAGAACACAACCATCGAAACTTTTTCCACTTGCTGACCTAAGACAGGAAATGAATGAGGAATTATACTTACACGCTCTCCCGGAAGCTAGCATGTACCGTCCATCAAGTTCAAAAAATAATACCATTGCTGTGACCGCAAAGCCTGAAGTGGATCATGTTACGGGAACAATTAAATATCCCGAACTCCAATATGTCCAAAAGAAAGAGTTTTGGAAACTTTTGGCTTGGCACCGCCTTTCCAACAAAGCAGTCCCATGCTCACTTGCGGAGTACTCGAATAGGGCACACGATATCCATGAAGCCCTCAATGCATGTAAGTTTGAATCGGGAGCCCCTAAAAACTGCTATGCAATAAGAAGAAGCCTCTTAGATATTTTGGTGGATGACAGAAACCTTGACAAAAACGGCTGTGAACTTTTCTCCAACCCACTAAATGCCCACCCTAGAATTTACTCGAGAAGATGCATACCCACCACTAGAATGAAAAAAGCCCTCAAGCCCTTCTGTTATCATGGGAAAATCGGTTTTGATGGCCTCGCTTGGGATGCCTACGTGGACCCGTTAACAGGCATTGGCAGAATAGTTTACGGAAATCCCCCCTTTGATGGAAAGGATAAGGGCAAATCTTCGGCGGTTATGACTACCTTGGAAATGGGACATAAAGCGGCCAACACTGTACCCGGATTTTCAGGAACATGGATTCTTCCACTGTCTCCCAAAAACCAAAAAAGATGGTTTGATAAAGGTTTTAAACTCGTTTTCAGATTCCCGCATAACACTATTCCATTTATCCCACATGGTTATTGGACGGGTGATGACCCCTACGTTCTCCCAGGTGGCGGATGCTATAAGGATGATTTTTCGGATGTCGTTATCATAGCTATAGACAGTGCACCCAGCGATACTCAACCAGCCTTTGACTGGAGGCCTACACAGAAAAAGATTGCTAGATGGTTCCTCAATGTCCTTCCAAAGTCCAGAGTCACGAAGAGGAGACTAGAATACACCGGAGTTAGCTCTGATATTTGGAATGAAGTTCTGAACGAAAGGGACAACGTACTCCCTTCTTCGTTGTGCCCATGGCCCACTCAAGACCCCCCCTATCATCAGAATGGTGCTGAGCATTATTATGGCGGTCACCATGATACGACAATCACCAATGCAGCTTCTAAGCCCTTCATTAGCACCGTGAAATGGCCCAAAGCACTTACACTCATGGGGTACCTCCCTCCTCTTTTCGGTACTGTCCTCAACACGATAGGTGTTCCCCGTGGCAAGATTAAAACTCTCCTTAAAAAACTTTCAAGAATCTGTAGGCAACACACCAGAAATAGGCGAGACTTGTTTCTGCTAAACACCCCCACCACCTTGAACACTGACCCGCATACAGTTGACATCCTGGGCAATGAGACCATGACTGAAACAGAAGCTGTGCAAAAAACAAATGACTTTCTTCAAACCCTCCTGCAATAATTTTCAAAAGTCTTGCAATAAAAGATGGCTCTCTGTCCTATAGGGGAGGGGCCCTCCCCCCCTCTCCCCTCCCCCACCACCCCCCCCTCTCCTCCGCCCACCCTGACCTCCTTCCTCATCGTCTCCAAATACCCCCTTAATTCTTCGACTTCCCTCCCCACCGCCTAGTTTCAGCCACCCCTCCACTCACCCGGCCATGGCTGCTTCTCCATCTTCTAGAGTTTTTTGCTTAGCACCTAGCTTTTTCTCTAGATGTCACCCTGCTGAAAAGTGGGTTGAGCCCCTTTGTGGGCGCGCTATAGTAGAGGGAGTAGCCCCTAGTGTTTTCACTAGCCTGCTTTGCAGGGTTACCGCACTCTCAGGACTTTGTCCCTTCTGCTAGCGTAAATGTTTTATTATTATTATTATTACATTGTTTGTGTGTATGTACGTCCACAACCACCTTTTGTCAATTCATGTATGGTTACTGATCTGAGTTGGTACATGCATGTGAAGTGATCATCTGTATCAACTATCAGAATGCAATGTAGATATTGATGTTGCTCCAGCGATAGTGTGTGGAATGAATGCAGTGCTTCTTCAGAAGTGACTGCTGTAGCCCAACGCTACCTCATTTTACGCAATGCCCCGCATCTCATAGATGCCACCACAATTGGGTTGTGAACCCAAGGCATTGGTTGAACAATCAGTATCGGCTGAACGAATAAGCCATATGATACTCGCATGATTGTTCAGAACATGCTAGAAGCGAAGATGAGTTTTCTCCGAACACTTTCGGTTCTTCAAGACTTCATCTTGCTTTGTCATCTTGATGCCACAACCTGGCCTCTCGATGACAGGTGTCACTCAAGGTGAGTGAATGACAAATGGTATGACTGTACATGTCATAGTCGACCGTACTGACGACTGTCATAAATGTATGACGCGACTCGACCTGTACAGTCATGATCGACCATACTGTCGACTGTCATAATAATATATGACATGACATGACATGGTATGACACGTATGCCATGTATGACACATATGTCATCGGTCATAACCCTGACAATGCCAGAATTACGACAAAAGACGGGTAAGTTTTAACGGATAAGTAAGCCACCAATCGCAAACGGTAGGCGGAGTACTTGAACGGGCAAAGACGGAAAGTAACGGAGACGCTGAGCCCACGGAGTTGACGGATTAAAAATGACGGAGTAGAATCGGCGTTGAGGCCGAAGCGAGTTGAATGCAATGAGCACCACTAGCGCGGTACGGGACCGATAACCTTATGAAAAGGATGATCTGGCTATATATACATGTAACGGGTTGTCGCAAACGCATGCATATGATGGGACAAATACTGCTAGACCTGAGCAACCTCAACACTCGCGCGTATGTATCAAACTTGTCCTTAACATTCACATGTGTCGGTAATCATCCAGGCATATCTTAACACAGCACACGATCGTAAAGCTACAAAATTTTTGAAATTCTGATATTCTGAGATCACATGCTAAGCTCTTATATACAAGCCCAAATTTCTAACATGTAAAAAGATAAAAACAAAAGTAAAATATATTCATCAAAAGATCAACATAATAACCAAAAGTACGAATTATTGTACAAAACTGTGAGCAGAATTCTCTTAGCGGTCTAGCACTGGCACGCGAACAGCCACCTAGCACTTGCGAAGCCAAAACAATAATGAGTCCTCTAGTTCTGACCTGCGGTCAGAGCTTACTTATATCTCGAGTCATTGTCACATCTGCAAAAACTGTAACAGGCTTCCGCCCTGAAATCTTCATCTGCCAATAGAAAGTCATTATTATGTGCCAGCTTTAACAATGTTACCGTTTACTGTCTTCTGACTGACACGTCAGTGGCAAACTTGTAACTGTCATATCCTCTTATCACTTCGCGGTCACCTGATAATGTCCATATCTTCTTCACCAAGTCTGCTTCTCTCGAGCAGTCATTCCACGCGAGATCTGTCATACTCGTCATATCTGTCACGCCTGTCACTAGCTGGACAAACCCGGCACGGTACCATGGGAGGCCGGCGTTTGTTACAGCTGTCGCAAACGCGTGCATATGATGGGACAAATACTGCTAGACCTGAGCAACCTCAACACTCGCGCGTATGTATCAAACTTGTCCTTAACATTCACATGTGTCGGTAATCATCCAGGCATAGCCTGGAGGCCGCTGCTTCTGTAGCTGCTGCAACGTGGATAAAAGTCGAACTACTTCATAAAATAACTTCCTGTGCCTGCCATCCAAGCCCGTGAGCGTTCCAGCTGGAGAGAGATCCTGGCATGGAAACCCACACACCATAACCCACTGCCGACCTTGAAGAGCTCCTGCTCGTATGAAATCAGCGCTCGTAGTGTCGTGTAGATCGTGCGGTAGGGCCCCAAACTCCACTGCATCGGGCGACATAAGGTCAGGATATCGCCTCAATAACGCCGTGCACCTGGCTCTGGCCACTGCTTGACTGCCCGATGATGTGTCTTGATATACGTATCGATCCACCTTTATTCCATTACGGAGTAACATCTCTAGGCCAGCACAGAGGCCTCCACACGGCTCATAGCATACCACACCTTCTTCTCGAGCTTGCGAGAAGAACCGCTTATCCAGCACTCTGGTGTCCACCTTCTCAGGCTTCAAGATGCGTTCACCTTCAAAGTATTGCTGTATACAGCAGGACTCCCTTCACCATGCGTGCCTCGCGTGGGTCGCACCAAGCTCAGCGCCTTCCAAGCTGCTCTCGCTAGTCTCCCAGAGTCGACCACCAGCTCGGGTTGGTCTGTGTCGAACAGGGCCGCATGATTGCACTCCAATTCATCTTGATGGTGCAAATCGAACAAGCGATGCACCGGTCCCGTGCCCAGCTGCTCTATGGCGGCCCGATCTTGCAGTGGTTAGCGACCTGCACCTCTGGCGTCACCTCTTCCCCTGGGGGAGTGTCCCCAGCCAGCATAAAGCACAGGCTGTCGCAGAAATCCTTCGTGTAAACTTCCCCCACGCTGCGTGAAGCGCAGATGCCTTCTCTCGCTCATGCCTTGCTCCAGTCTCGTCTGTTGTGGACGGTAACGGGTAACGAGATGGCACGTCCGTCGGCATTGCTGTTCTTAGCTCCCGGGCGATACTGCACCGTGAAGTCGAACTCCTGTAGGCTGATCGCCCATCGTAGATGCTGTCCCTGAAGGTCAGACTTCTCCATCAAGGTAGTGAGTGGCGAGTGATCTGTCACCAGTGTGAAGTGGACGCCATGCAGGTACTGCCTCAGCGTGCGCACTGCCCACACCACTGCAAGCATCTCACGCCTTTGAAGCTGGCGTACTGTCTCTCCGTTTTGCTCAAGGAACGACTGATCGCCATGCAGATATACTCCTTTCCATCGTCGTCCTTCTGGCCCAGCACTGCACCAATGCCATAGGTACTCCAGTCGGTGTACAATATGAGGGGCCTGTCATAATCGATTGGCCTCAGACATCTCCCAGCACAGAGCGAGTCCTTCAGGTCCTGGAGCGCCTGGTCCTGCTCCTTCCCCCAATCTCCCTTGATATCTGTGATCTCTTTCTTGAGCAAGTCGTTGAGGGGGCGCGCCATCTCAGAATAGTTTGGTCCCCCTGGCTCACCCACCAGGCCCTTATAGTAGTTCATCATGCCCAGAATAGAGCGGAGCCCAGTCTTGTCCTGGGGTCTCGGGAGGTCCTGGATGGCCTTGCACTTTGCCTCCTGCGCACCAATAGAATTGTGCCCAATGCGGTAGCCCAAAAAGTCCACAGTGGCTGCCCCAAAGGTGCTCTTGCCTGCGTGCAGCCTTATACCAGCGTCTCCTAACGTGCGCAGCACCTCCTCGACATCCTTCAGATGCTGCTCAGGCGTGGAATCAGTGTAGACCACCACGTCATCGACGTACGCCACCGTGCAATGTTGCAGATGACGCAGCTCGTAGTCCATGATCCTCACAAAGGCAGACGTTGCTCAAGCAGCCCCGAAAGGTATTGAGGTGTACTGGTACAACTGGTTCTTCCACCAAAACGCCGTCTTACTCCTGTCCTCTTCCGTGGCCATAGGAATCTGGTGGAAGGCTTTGGTGGCATCCAGCGTCGTCTTGAACCTCGCCTTTGCCACCTTCTGGTAAAGCTCCTCTGGTCGATGCGGCAAGGTATTGTCCTTGAGAGAGTGTCGGTTGATGCCCCTGAGATCTACGCAGAAGCGTGTCTGGGTCCACAAACCAGTCTCGTGATCCTTCTTACCAGCCACAACGACGTTGCTTGCATGCCTGCAATGCTTGGCTGCGGGCTCGATGAAGCCATACTCCAGCAACTCCTTGCAGTGAATGTCAATGATCTCCTGCTCGCCCGGGCTGTACTTCCTCGGCTTCTGATAAACAGCCTTGGACTCGTCCTTCAACGGGATGGAGAACGTGTTATGCACCGCCTTGCCCTATTAGCCTGTCAAGTCGTGAGGGGTGTTGGCGAAGGTGCCCTTGCATCTGCGAAGAACAGCCCGCATCTCCTCCCAATGCTCCTCCTTGAAGTCAGGATGGCCTCCAAACGTGGCGTTGAGCTCTGTGTCGAGCCACGCAGCCTCGTCCTTGGTCACAGTCGTCTTGCCCAAAGGCTGAAGCTCGTCCAACACGGTGTACGGCAAGACCTCATCCTGTTCTGCGACGTTGGCCTCCCAGCCCGGCTCCCACTGCCTTGACGACTGCTGAGCCTCCCAGGAAGTGCAAGGCGCTGCACCCCAGGCAAACCGTGTGGATGGCTTAGCACCATGTGCAGGCATATCCTCTGCTAGCTTGCCGGCGACCCACAAAATCCCGCACAAGAGCAGAAAAATCGCAAAATTCTGTTGAACCGCACCGCGGCTACTGGCGGGTTCGAAGCGAACAAGCACGCCATCATTCTCCACCCCCCGTGCGTTAAGCTAGAACTCCCACCAGCGGCAGCAAAGACCACCAGCGTGAAGACGAACGTCAAGTAGGCGGCCTGCGCGACGCAGTGCAGCATAAGATTGCGCCGAAGCTGCGCCCAGCGTGCCGCAAAACGAGGCTTGCCAAGCCTGACGGGCAAAGCGGGCAGGGACACGCGCCCCAGTAAGAAAACTTGGGATCAGCGTAAGGACGGGACAGCCCACCCCTGATTAAATTGGCTGACATGTACGTTCAGAGGGAAGTTGGTAGCGTGAGAAGCATGGCTCGCAACGTCGTCATCAGAATGAAGACCAGCACAGATCCAAAGCCAGGCGAGGATCATGAGGAGCATGGCCTCAACACTGCGTGACCAACACGCGAGGGAAATAACCAGCCCCCTGAGGGGCATCACTGTCCAATCACTCGCATTAACGTGGCGTAGGCCGGCATAGACACCAGTGGTGTGCACGAAGAGGAGCCCAGCGTACAAAACGACGGCGAGGGCCCACAACACCCAAATGTCATAGCACTCACGGCGGGGATAACGTTGAGCAAGTGACCACCACGTCCGAAGTGAGCCCCAGCACGAGGCGACGCAGCGCCACCACCAAGTCTGGAAAGTACCGAGGCCGGGGCCAGTCCCCCTCAAAAGGCCCAGTGCCGATCCTCGTACTGGTATGCCTAGACCTTGCGTGCCCAATGACTGTACACCTCTGCCATGTTCTTGCCTCATGCTAAGGGGTTTTTACCTGCTACCTACTGTGAGTGCCCCTTCAGCACAAGTGAAGCGGCAGGGGGGGCCAGCCCAAGTACCAGCTTCTGCTACTCATGCAGCTGCAGGTGCGTGCCCGCCTGCCCCTAGCATGCCCCATGGCCCAAGGTTGCCCTGTATGCCCCAAGCCCCAGGGGATGCATGCCCCAAGGTTGCCCTGTATGCCCCAAGCCCGGGGATGCATGCCCCATGTTTGTCTTCTATGCCCCAGGCCCCGGGAGATGCATGCCCCAAGGATGACCTGTATGCCCCAGGGCCCCGGGAGATGCATGCCTCATGTTTGCCCTGCATGCCCCAGGCCCCAGGGGATGCATGCCCCATGTTTGTCTTCTATGCCCCAGGCCCCAGCAGATGCATGCCCCAAGGATGCCCTGTATGCATCTGGGGGGGCACAGTGGACACACACTCATCTTGTACTCGGGCAAACACGAGTCGGTGCGAGTGACAGGCGTGTCAGCATGACGAGTGACAGAAGGAATGACAGTCGCAGATATGACCAGTGAAACACGACAGAATGACTGACACTCATACTGTCTAAGTTGGGCACATGATCGAGTGGCTGACATTCCAGTATGACTAGTATGACCAGCATGACTAGTATGACAATGTGGCATCTGCACCCACAGCGGATGAGACTCGAGAGGAATGATGGGAAGCCAGGCACATAATGGGGGGAAAACCAGCAGATCTTGAAGGGTCATGAATATTGGGGGGAAACTAGGAGAACCTCCAATCAGTGCCAGATCAGCAGAGTTGTGATTATATTCATTAGCACATCCTATGCTTCTATAAACGCTTTACGCGTAAATCTCAAATGGACTGAAACACGTAAATTACGCGTAAATTACGTGTACCCTGCTTTAGCACGATTTTACGCGAATGACGTAAAATCTGAGATTTTACGCGATTTCGTGTCCAGCGCGAGACTTCGTTCAGACTACAGTCAACAGTGTCACAGATTTGCTAATGAGATCAGATGCGTTGATGCGGCCGTTGTCCTTTCTTTTGGCAGCCAGGGTGTTCCGTCTCCGGGCGAGGGACAACTCTATTATTAAGTATGACCGACATTGGTGAAGAACACCCACCATCACCATCTGCGCCTGATGATGATCATGATCAGCTTGAGGAGGAGGAGTGTGGAGGAACGGCAAGCGCAAGGCCAGCTCCCCGTGAACGCACAGTGAACTTGAAAACCGACTTCCTGTGGGTTTTCGTTCGAGTCGCAAAGCCGAGGCGGGATTCACTAGGCAACAAGCAGTTTTATCCTGCGGGGAAACGCGGCTCCCCTTGTCTGCCGCCTCTGCCCTGCTCTACACCTCTTCTGTAGGTTCTGCACTTCTGCTGATCTGCACATCTGCTCTCGCCTCTCGGCTCGTCTGCTACGGATTGAAACATGATCATATGCATATATATGCTAGTTTCAAAGCCTAATGAAGGCGCTATTGCATATCGGAATTGTGTGGTGGTTATCACCGCTCTCGATGGATTTTAACAGTGATAATCGCCGCTCAGGGTTATGGCGTGAAATCCCATTGTACTATACGTTTTACGCGTAAATCTCAAATGGCCCGAAACACGTAAATTACGCGTAAATTACGTTGGGGGGGGTCGCGTTTATAGAAGCATAGAGCACATCTGGGATGGACTCGGGAATGCTGATAACAGATCTGGACTGATCAGCAGCTGCAGTCGGATGACTGATCGAGTTCTTTTGAACAAGTTACGTTATAAGGAGCCGAGGAGGCTCCTTGGGTTGAGTTTAAATTTGTCGTACATTGCAGCCACCTCTGTGGCTGTTAAGCAACTTGACCAAAAGAGGAATTAAGAAAAGATCCGTATCCGATATTATCCATGTACTGTATGTACATCCTATGATCATGGCATCATATTACCTGTAAGTGTTTGCTTACATACCTGTGAGACTGGTTCAGTCCTCACACCCCGAATAACTGGTATCAGCGTGGTCGTTGTTCACGACTTCCGTTGGTATTAGCGTTCAACAACTCTGTACCAACATACATTTTAGCTTGGATTTTCCGCCTTTGGGCGAAGAAATCGTGTCGAACAATTGGACACGTTCGTTTGAGACCTGTGCCGATTATAATAGCTCTGTGCCGATTATAATAGCTCTGTGCCGATGATATCGTCACAGTTTGGGAGCGGCTCCGTCATCGGGCCATCGGCAACGAATTTCTTGTGTGGTCCGCAGTGTATTTCGCCGACGTATTCGCCGAGTGTTTTGCTGGAAGTTCCTGCGAGTGGGTCGTACCCGCATCATGCTTCGCGGCTTGAATCGTACGTGCGGTGTGGTATGATCAGCGGTCGGCTGGCGAATCATGCGTTGTTCATGATTTCTTCTGCATTTGCACGTCGGCATGTGGCCATGTTTTTGTTGTCTCCGGAAGATCTGGACATCCTTGGGCGACTCCTTCTTTATGAGTACAGTGCTGGTTCGTACGACTATGCTCGTTCGCCGCTGTTGCCCGCGCTTCAGCATCATTATGCATCCGTGGACTTGGCTACGCAAACTACTAACATGACAAAGGTAGTAGCGTGCCCACCAGTGTCTGTCGACCGGCATTGTCTGCTGAAATCTGTATAGGCAGCCCTGACTGGGAGTCCCGGTCAGGCCCCTATGACAGACTCCTAGGACCAACACTGGACTGATGACTGATCTATAGGTTCGTGCTGTGACACACGCTGTGTCACAGGTAGGCTAGACTCCGAAACCGTCCGAGACCGTTCCGGGTATATCTAGCTTAGGGTTTATTTATCTTATGGGTTTATCCACACAGTTCGGGAGTTTCTGATATCTAGTGAACTAGGATATTCCAGTAGGTCGTGGCCCCATCCACGCTTTTATTCCACTTGCAGATTTGGCCATGATTGGCTAAACGGCCGCTTGGAGAGGTGGTGCGCGAAGGCACGTTTGGGTGCGACTAGGATTTATGGTATGAGTTGTTTGCGGTAAGCAACTGGGAGTGGCGGCCATGGGGACCGCGCCTCGTTACGGACTAGTCTTAGCAATGTTCGGATCCAGTTTTGCACCGGCACTGGCCCTGCTGGTTACTGTTTTCTGGGCTGGTGTTCGCGACACCTTCGACTTCGACGACATCTTCGGGTGCCCCTCGCCGCTCCGCTCTCTTAGCCCCTCACTGCTGCTGACCATTACCATTTTTCCGCTACCACACCCAACCGCGCGACTGCGTGCCACCTCCCCTCTGGCTTTTCAGAGTATGGGTATGTTAACCCGAGCGAAGAAGTCCCTGGACAGGGACAGTGACATCGACGCCTCGCTGAGGCTTTTAGACGGAGTTCGGAACAGTCCGACGGTGCGTACGCCAACTGTTCCGAACCCCGCTCCGAATTCCAACGAAGATGCAGACGTGGCGACCAGAAAGTACTTGCAGGAGCAGAGCAAGCTGGTTGACGACGTCTACAAAACCCGTCTACACCGCCAGTGGGCCAAGGGTGTCCGCGAGGATGTCCTTGGGGACAAGAAGCACCACTTCCGCGGTACGGACGACGCTGGCCTCCTCTCCGAGCTGGTGGTGCAGCTGCGTACGGAGTTTCATTCGGCTGGGCTGGAGTTGGCATCCTTTGACCTCGACGACCCTCTGGCTCGTGTGGTGACCAAGGTCAACGGCTTGCTCTTCGACGTTTTGGCTCTGGTTATCGAGAAGCACAGCAACGCCTACGTCTGGTTGACTGGCACCGACGCCTCTTCTGACCGTGATGGACGGCGAGCCCTGGTGGACATCATCAAGGGCTGTGTACCTGTGGCGCTACGTGAGTCGCACCAGGAGGAGCACGCCGCGTTACGTTATCCCGCAGACACTGACCCGCAGCCCATCTTGGCTCGGGAACAGCGTCTGGTGCGGGATAACAAAGCTACGGACTGGACACCCACCGAGGAGACCAGGAAGCTCTCCATGTACAACAGGCTGGACCCGGTGTTTTACACCGCGGTCAAGGTGCGGTACCCTCTTGCGGCCGATCTTGCGCACGTCTCCTTGGCGTCTCTCCGCTCCCTGGTGGTAGAGATTTACCAGGCTTGGGCGCAGACGGGGGCGGGGAAGGCAGTCTCGGGCAAGAGCGGCATCTCCGCGCAGCTCTCCAGCACCGAGTACGGTGCCCTCCTCGACAAGATCAACGAGCTCCATGATTTGCTGCGGCAACAGCACGGGACGGGTGCGCCACCGGCGCAGCAGCAGCGGCAGCAGCCACAGCGGCAGCAGCGGCAGCAGCAGCAGCGCGGTACGCAGCGGGGGTTCCGTGTCGGCACGCACCCGTTGCCTCCGGTCGGTTTTGACCGTGACGATCAGAAGGCGAAGCCTTTTTGCGGGAAGTGCAAGAAGGCGGGGAAAGGTGAGCAATACCATTTCTACCGCGACTGTCCGTTGGGCGGGCGTCAGCATCCCCCGCACTCGGCCGCGGCATTCTGCATTCCCATCGACGAGGAGGACGCGGAGGGGGTGCGTGCATTGGCCATGTGTGCCCTTTTCCAGCAGGCGGCGGATGATGGGGCCGAGGCTTTTGCCACTGCGGCGTCTACGTACGGGCCGCCTGCGGTACTCTGTGCGGGTGCGGTGGGCGGGATCGACGTGTCCGCCTACGGCTTCACGGTAGAGTCGCAGCAGCCTGCTGACGAGCCCGCAGGTGACGACATTCATCAGCGGCTGGACGATCTCGCCGCGGAGGTCCATGCCGCGGCAAACTGCAGGGTGCACTACACTCACGCATCCTTCCCACCACCGGCGGTTCTCGGGCCGCATGCATCGGCTCTGGTGTGCGGCCCCGCGGCAGCGGGGAACATGCCAGAGGAGCAGGTTCCGGCAGGTGGTGCGGCGGCATCGGCATCCGCCGTGCCGGCCCCTGCTATACCTGTCTCGCAGGAGGAGGATGTGAAGCCCGTGCCGCTTCAATCGGCGCGGGTGACTGCCACGACGGACGGTGAGTTCCCTGGGTTCGTTCAGACTGTCAACCACGCCGCCATCGCGCCGGTTGACCTCACCGGCTACGACACCGACGACTACGAGGACTTTGCCGACGGCAGCTTCCGGCTGAAGCCGCGGGGTTCGCCTCCGTCGGCCAATCATGTTTCCGGGCCGCCCGTGGACGAGCAGAGGACCTACGGTTGTGGGAAGCCGCCCTGGGGCTTTCCTGCCACGGTTGGGCCGTGGGGAATTGCTTTCCTCCTTTCCCTCGTTCTTTGCATCTCGATCATGGGGGTGGCAGCTGTGCCCGATGCTCAGTCGGCTGCGGGATTGCCTTCGCCTGGTGGTGATCTCGGTTGGGAGACTCCGTCAATTTTCTCCACGAATGAATTTGTTGAATCCGTGATGCCGGTTCAGGGTTTCTTTGTGACTGACGATGTGCCACCGCTTGAGCCGCCTGAGCCCCCTGACCTCTTTCAGGACCTTGCTCAGGCAGATTTGGGTTTTGACATGGCTCACTACTACGGTATGGCTTTGCATGAGACCGGTCCTCTTGAAGTGGAGCACTACTACGGTGCTGGCTTTTTCACATCTTACTACGGCATGGACTTCCGTGAGGCTACCACTGGCTACTTTGGTGCTATCGATTGACTTCTTGTTCACTCTGGATGCACACCAACATGGTGGTGTGCGGAACTCCGGTGACTTCAACAACTTTTATGGTTTATGCTTTGGTTTTTGACATCTACAAGTTATGTTCTGGCTTGCTAGCTCGGTGCCTTTCAGTTGTTTAGCGGGTGCACAATGCCCGTAGGTTTCTGCACCTGTGCTAGCTAGAGGGTTTCCAATTTGTGTTTCAGAATTGCACAGTTGGATTAGCAGTTAGGTCTGTCAACCTTGCTCCTGCCCTAACTTATCTTACATTATCTGACTCTCCTAGACAGTCACCACCCACAGTGCTGGGGTGGTGTGCTGAAATCTGTATAGGCAGCCCTGACTGGGAGTCCCGGTCAGGCCCCTATGACAGACTCCTAGGACCAACACTGGACTGCTGACTGATCTATAGGTTCGTGCTGTGACACACGCTGTGTCACAGGTAGGCTAGACTCCGAAACCGTCCGAGACCGTTCCGGGTATATCTAGCTTAGGGTTTATTTATCTTATGGGTTTATCCACACAGTTCGGGAGTTTCTGATATCTAGTGAACTAGGATATTCCAGTATTGTCTGGTATGGCTTTATTCTCGGTCGTACGCTATGCTGTTGCATGCGCAGTTAGCCGTAGAGACACGGCGACTGATGGGTAAACGATATTTGACACGAAGTGGGAACTGATTCCGCGCGATCGAGATGTCATCAGACCTGAGACAGGTCGTCATCGTCATTTCGCCGGATCCGAGGTGCCACCGCTCCGAGGTGCACATGGTAAAGCTGCGAACGGAAGGTCAAAGGCAAAGGGGAAGGCAAAGGGTTTAAGATTTAGCGGCAGTAGGAATAGTTTTCAGAAGCATATGGAAAGTATTCTAGTGCTTCTGAAAACTATTCCTACTTCTTCTATATCCTAAACCCTTTGACTTTCCTTTTACTGCTGCACGCGACCGGCAAGCATCTTTGAAACTTCCGAGTTTCAAAGATGCGTTTTGTATTTTGGGTGCACCCTAAAATTACAAAACAGCCGAGCGCTTCCCGTTTGTGCGGGATATTCACATGTATTCCATGAAATATTTCGTATGAATTAACACACATGCACACGCAGGGGAAACCCTCGGCTGCTTGGCATCTTTGGGTTTGGGTTCGAACCCAAACTCGAACCCAAAACATCTGCCTTAGAAATAAATTGCGCGTTTCGCGCACAAGTAACTTGAAGCCTTGAGCTTCAGGTAACTTAAAGATATATCCCTTGGCAGTATTTGTGCCAAGCTTCGTGCTCTAGGACGCACGGGAAGCCCTCGGCTGTTTGGCATCTTTGCGTTTGGGTTCGAACCCAAACCCAAACCCAAAACATCTGCCTTAGAAATAAATTGCGCGTTTCGCGCACAAGTAACTTGAAGCCTTGAGCTTCAGGCAACTTAAAGATATGTATCTTGGCAGTATTTGTGCCAAGTTTCGTGCTCTAGGACGCACGGGAAGCCCTCGGCTGTTTGGCATCTTTGAGTTTGGGTTCGAACCCAAACCCAAAACATCTGCCTTAGAAACAAATTGCGCGTTTCGCGCACAAGTAACTTGAAGCCTTGAGCTTCAGGTAACTTAAAGATATGTACCTTGTCAGTATTTGTGCCAAGTTTCGTGCTCTAGGACGCACGGGAAGCCCTCGGCTGTTTGGCATCTTTGGGTTTGGGTACGTTCGAACCCAAACCCAAAGGCAAAGGCATAGGACAGTTTCGTAGATTCTGTCCCGATGCCTTCGCAACCTCGCATGCTAACTCATATCATAATGAATATTCAACATTCAAGCGATGGATACCCCACGCCAACGGGAAGCGCTCGGCTGATTTGTTATTTGGGTATGCGCACCCAAATGACCAAAAACGCATCTTTGAAACTCGTTAGTTTCAAAGATGCGTGGCCGATGCCTTCGTGCTTATGTGTATATTTCATATGAAATATGCCATGGAATAAATGTGAATATCCCGCACAAACGGGAAGCGCTCGGCTGTTTTGTAATTTTAGGGTGCACCCAAAATACAAAACGCATCTTTGAAACTCGGAAGTTTCAAAGATGCTTGCCGGTCGCGTGCAGCAGTAAAAGGCAAGGCAAAGGGTTTAGGATATAGAAGAAGTAGGAATAGTTTTCAGAAGCACTAGAATACTTTTCATATGCTTCTGAAAACTATTCCTACTGCCGCTAAATCTTAAACCCTTTGCCTTCCCCTTTGCCTTTGACCTTCCGTTCGCAGCTTTACCATGTCGATGTGCACCTCGCAGCGGTGGCACCTCGGATCCGGCGAAATGACGATGACGACCTGTCTCAGGTCTGATGACATCTCGATCGCGCGGAATCAGTTCCCACTTCGTGTCAAATATCGTTTACCGACTGATGGCCAAAAATCGGCGGCAGCTGCGTATGGCTATGCGACGGTGTCAACGGCTGCGTCGGCAGCAACACATATCACAGGCTGCTTCGGATGTCGCAGCATCACCGCGGGAAAAGCCTTATGATGAGGCTTTGGATGAAGGTGTGCATTATCCCGCAAACTCGTCGTCGTGCGACGGGTTGGTAGCGGCAACCGTGGCATCACCTGCGGAAGGACCTTCAGATGCGGAGTCGGATGATGATGTCTTCTGGGCTCGCGTTGATGATGAAAGCGCTCGCGCAGCAGGGGCATCCGCGTTGCCTCTGGAAGGGCCTTCCGCCGTTGCTACACGGCTTGGTGTGCACGGCGCGCCGGTCGCTGCAAGACGACGCGCGACCTGAGCTGGGTGTGCGCTTGCAGCAGCCACAGGCGCCGATCTCGCCGCGTCTCGATCACCTTGAGGGAGGGGGAGAAGTGGTGATCAACAATGATCATGCAGAGTCACCACCTCCAGAGCCGCCACCGGTTAGTACGGATTATTGCACAGCTGATGATGGTGCGGCTGATAACTGCACGGTAGGATATCGTACAGCTGACTATCGTGCATCCTCATGTATTGACGGCGCGGATATGTTATCATCGTGCAATTCATCAGCAATGTCAGTTGTGCGATTTGTATGAACACAAATGCTATATGACACAAGTCAAACCAAAACCCATATTATCACCTGAATCAATTGTATGTTTTGATTTTGAAACTCGAAACGACGACGGTAGGCTGGTTGTAAATCATTGTGAAAGTCAGTACCATGATGGTACATCACATGTGATTCATAAAACCATCGGAGAGTTTCTTGAATGGGCCTGTCTAGACAAACATGCTGGCCACGCATTCATCGCTCATTGCGGTTCCAAATTCGATTTCCGATTGATAGTGGAGCATGTCATCAACGTTCAAAGGAAACCTCCAAAGAATATATTGTACACAGGTGCAGACATTCTATGTATGAGAATTGCCAATGTCCGATTCATCGATTCATATATGTTCATGTCACGTCCATTGCATGCTCTGCCAGAAATGTTTGGATTTGAAAACGAAATCAGAAAAGGATATTATCCCCATCTTTTTAATACGTTGGAAAATGAAGATTACATCGGTCTATATCCTGATATCAAGTACTATAATCCATAAATACTGCAACCTGAGGCTTATCAAAAGTTGTACCAATGGTGGCATGAAAAGAGATACAAGTGTTTCACATTTGAGCATCCCAAAGAGATTGCAAAGTACTGCCACGATGATGTCACCATTCTACGTCGTGCAGTGCTCGCTTTCCGAGATTGTTTTCTGAAAATCACCGATAATAAGTTTGACCCATTCAGTTATTTAACATTGGCACAACTGGCTGTCAACATATGGAGACATGAATGCATGCCAAAGAACTCGGTAGCTATATTGCAATCAATGACCAAGTCGCAAAATGCATCTATTAAGGAGAATCAATGGCTTGAGCGCTTGACTACATAGCACACACGACGTCGGCGAAGCTTGTGAAAGGTTTAGATGGGAAACGGAACTATAAACTTACAGACTTACACATATTTGTGGATGGATATGATAAAGGAAATAACACTGTCTGCGAGTTTCTCGGAAGCTGGTTTGTTCATGCAGACCTGAAAAAATATCATAAAGATGATATTCAGTATTAAAAAGGTCGTAAATCGGGCATGACGTTTGGTGAGGTCAATCGTCAAACGATGAAGAGACTGGATGATATCAAGGCAGCAGGATATAACCTTGAGTACATCTGGGAGTCTGCATGGGATGAAACAGTAAATCAGCTGAAATTGTCCGAGATTGGTAAAGACTTTTTAGAGCGACAGATGGTGGCTTCTCCTATCGTTGATAGGGACGTATACCATGGAGGAAGAGTAGACTTGGGTAAGTTGTACTACGAGGTCAACCACACCGAGTGCATACGATATCTGGACTATAATTCCATGTACCCGAGTGTCACGAAAACAAATGCATTCCCCAAAGGCCATCCCGAGGTCATAAGAGACGTTCGGACACTTGACATTCATGGCTATTTCCGTTTGGTAAAATGCAAAATTACTCCTCCAAAACATCTTAAATTTGGCGTTCTTCCTCACGTTGATAATAAAACAGGCAAGCTGGTATTTCCACTGTACGAAATGGTTGGCACGTGGACAACGGTAGAGCTGGAGAAGGCCATCGAAAAAGGATACATTATCAATGCCATATACGAGATAAAACATTGGAAGGACACCACCAATGACCTGTTTGCCGGTTACATTGATAAGTTTTTGAGACTAAAAACAGAAGCCTCCGGCCCTCCTGATGGAGACATCGAAGAATTTATCAACCAGTTCAAGTTGCATGAAGGTGTCAAGTTGGACAAGGCAAATATCAAATGTAATCCAGGAATGAGACAGGTCTCCAAAGACATGCAGAACATACTGTATGGCAAGTTGGAGGAACGGCAAAACAAAGCCAAAACAAAAGTATTTCAAAACCCAGGCGAGTTCTACAATACCATCAGCAATAAAAGATACGATTGTAAGTACGCGTTCGTTGGGTGTGAGGACAACGAAATGGTCTTGATGAACTTTACTGAAAATTCAGAAGTATTTTAAGACACCAGATTTTCGACCAACGAAGTACTCGCTGCATTCACAACCAGTTACGGCAGATTAAAGTTGTATCAGTTGATAGAGGCAGCGGGCTTCTCCAACGTGCTTTACTTTGATTGCGACTCAATCATATATAGCGAAACCCCCAAGAACTATCATATATATCATGGCAATGCATATCGACAGCCATGGTTGGGTTTCCTGAAATGCGAATTGCAGCACTTAGAAAGGGACCATGGTAAGTGTATCGAGTTCTTGGCGACAGGGCCAAAGTCATACAGTCTGAAGTTTGCTGATGGTTACGCCATGCCAAAGATTAAGGGATTCTCCTTGAGCGTAGACAACCTGCAACATATTAATCACGATGTTATGAAAGACATGGTCATCAACCGCAAACTACATACACCAGTCAAGATGAGCAACACGGTTATTAGGCATCCTTGTAAACATGAAGGTGTACGGTCTTTGAGTATGGAAACACGGGCGGAACCGAAAACATTTAATTTTGTATACGATAAGGGGAATATCAATTGGGAAACTTGGGAAGTCGTTCCCTGGTCAAAAAAGCAGGGTAATTATACAATCTGCCGAAAAATGTAAACGGTGTGCAAAAATCTATGATGTGAATCACGGCAAAATCCAAAAAAGAGTGTGAACAAAATCATAAATT
This sequence comes from Cymbomonas tetramitiformis, assembly GCA_001247695.2. Lineage (NCBI taxonomy): Eukaryota > Viridiplantae > Chlorophyta > Pyramimonadophyceae > Pyramimonadales > Pyramimonadaceae > Cymbomonas > Cymbomonas tetramitiformis. The sequence continues at coordinate 19,032 of LGRX02012571.1, forward strand.
CACTACTTAGGTAAAGTTCATAAATATGAAAAGTGCAACAATGGGAAAACGTGTGAAATGGTTACGATTCCGCAAATCTTCGTAGATAATGTCAAAAAGTAACAATTTCACACGCTTTTATATATCTCGAAATACACAAAAACAAACGGCGAGCGAGCTTCCTCAAATCATGCATTAAGTTCGTGTGTGCAACGGGCGGGGTCATCGAAGGTCGTCACAAGACCACAAGTCCTGGAAATTCGAAAACGTGTAGATTTGTTACAATTTAATAATTCTAATAGATAAGTTCGAAAAGTTACATTTTCACACGCTTTCAAGGGCAAACCCGCACGATACACATTTGATACCTATCAGATTTACGGAGAATTAAGAACGTGTAGATTTGATACGATTTCAGATTACATATAGATGATGTCAAAAAGTAACACATTTACACGCTTTTTCATTTTCGTCACATTTTTTAACCAAAAAGGGCAAACGGGCAAAATAAGCTATCAGATTCATGCAAATCGAAAACGTGTGGATTAGTTACGATTCCAGATTACATATAGATAATATCAAAACGTAACAAATCCACACGCGTTTCATTTTCGTCACATTTTCAATAAAAGCGGAAAACACGCAGAAGTTTTTATTTCTAAGCGGACATCTGCATGACACCTGCAAGACCCACGCAAATCCACAGTAAGGACCAACGCAGAATAACAGTAGGTGACCAGTAGTGCGTGCCGGAGATGACCAGCAGTGCTCACTACATAAGAGGCGTCCACAAATACTGGGAAATACCGGGAAATATCAAGAGGAGCACAGAGGATACCGGTGAATATAGAGGTGATGCCCCCTGGACACGCCTCTTATGTAGTATGGTGTTAAGCACAGCAAGTTAGCCTATTGCTGCTGGTTCATCTTCAGCCCGCCGGTGATGTAAAATGTAAAGAAATCGCTGACAATCCGTCACAGGACCAAGCGGCAAATTTTGGTAGCGTACAATTAGCCCAGAAGCGGAACCACGATTGAGGATGTTGTCAAGGTTAAATGCGAGTAGCCAAGATTAGGGACGCACGCACGCCGTATGGCTAATAACACTAAGTATCGAATCGCAAAGAAATAGAAATGTTACACACTGCTGCACACACTGTGTGGCTACCAATTAAAGATAAAGAGCCAGATAAGAACTATAGTAAATATTTTCCTGAAATGTGCTGGTTCTCACGTAAAGAAATAAAGAGAGATACTGTCCGATCGAAATGTGTGTTGTAAAATAAACCAGCTGCACCGAATAAAAACGGCCACTGGTGGTATAGCTACCGAAATATGACTACCCACTCGAAGGCCTCGTCCGGAGTGCGGCGGAGACGGAATATTTAAAAATAAGGCTCGGGGACACGTTCCGATTAGTATAGGGCAAAATATACTTTATATATTCCCCCGGTACCTCCCGCACACATGCTGTTTATTTCCCCGATCATTTGAAATTCTGAGCGGAATTAAGTGCATAACGTTGTTGCTTAAGATTTTGCAGCAGAAGTCAAACTCTTCTCACGGCTCCCCGGTGTGCTGATTTGTGGACGCACTTGCGACTTTTAGTGTGATAATGCACTATAGCGTGATGCCATCAGTTTCATACGGTATAAACAGATGTTTCCGCAGTCGTAGTGGGCCCTTACAGACTTGCTTATATGAGGATTCTCCGCACGATCAAGCAGCTTAAGCGCATTACAAACCAACTTCCAAGGGTATGTTTGAATGCCCTTCGAGGTTGAAGACGGTTTCTCTCAAAGCGCCGTTGCTGCGAGTGGCAAGTGTATCATCTGCGTCGTTTATCCGAACGATCTCGCCGGAAGTCCGGTGAGTTGACCCTCGATTTTGCCCCGTCAACCCGCACGCATTCGTGGCTGATTCATATGAGTGCTGCTGGCGTTTACTTGCCCATCGTACGCACGTCATTGTAGAAATAACATATGGATGCAACAGAAACCAATTTTCATATCGTTACTGTATACTGCACGTTCGGATATTGATTTTGGAATAAAACAACATTTCAAAATGTGTTATTCTTCGAAAAGGCTCAGAGTCTCCGTTGTTGCCAAACAAAAGATGATTACACGGATCATATCGTGCGTGATCGGATCTCATGATGGGAAGTCAGGCACTGTCGCATGCCATTGTTTTAGTGAGGGAAAATAGTAGCACACAATGCACTCTATACCGGTATGATAGCCCTGCAGATGTCAAGCACTGCTGCAGCATGATGAGTGTATGTGGAGTGGTGAAGTTATTACTGATCCGATGGACAATTCATCTGCATAAATGACGCTGCATGCTCCAGTGCGCCGAACCTCAGGCCACCTCAGTGATTGTGGTTACTTGTGGCGCCAGCATCATCCTCAGCGATACGCACTAACTTGGGTCCAGTAAGCTGCACACGCGGGGTGTATATGCAGCGCCTTCTGTGCCCAACGCTTGCCGGTCTCCCTTTGGGCACCTCCCTCATCATGCAACGCCCGAGCCTCGGCAACCCTGCCTGCTGCGGCGTGTAATCGCGCCGAGATGGTATCTCCTGCGACCGCCCGTGCCCGCTTCCTCATCATTCTCCTTCGCAAACCAACACTCGCATTCCAGTGCCGCGCAGGCTTGAAGTAGCTGCTGCACCAGGCTGCGTACATGCCACGGTGGCGACACAGCAGAGCCTGATGCACTGTCAAGGCAGCTGCATCCCATCTGCTGCGCCTCGGCCCTCTAATATGCTGAGAATCATTAGCCCTATGGCACGCAAGCAGGCGTGTGGGCCTAAGGCTGGCACACACCGGAGATGCAAAGCGCGGCGGCGGCGGGGAAAGCGGCACTCGGCGGTGGCTTCCCGGCCTCAGCAAGCCTCTCGGCCAACAGCACCTGCGCAATGGTCCCCCCAGGGGAAGTGGCCGGCAGCCGCCCAGCCGCACGCTGCAGGCGGCGGCGCGCATCTTCCAGCACCAGGCCGCTGGCCACCTGCAGGACACCGATGCTCGCAGTGGACGCTGCCGCGGCACCGAGGCCAACCTCCACTTGCCCCTCCCCCCCAGCCCCAGCGGCACCCCTGGAGTGTGCGGCGGCGGAATGCAGCGCCTGGTTCAGCAGGAGAGCGGCAGAACGATGGTTCCCTGCGGCCACGCCCAAGTCCCCAGGGGTCAGCCTTGTGAGATGCGGACCCAGGAGAGGGCGAGGTGACCGGCCGTGCTCAACGTCAAGGTAAGTGAAGCGCAGCGCATCGCGGCACAAGAGCTACAGAGGAGCGCGCCACGTGTCAACGTGCTGTGCAGGTTCTTTTGAGAGGCGAGGGGAGTGTTTAGGATGGCGCTGTTCACATGGGAGCAGGAGATACCCGAGGCACAAGCGAGCTCAGCGTCCTGCGCAAAGCAAGCCGCCGCTGCCCGGACGGGCTCCGCCTCCACCTCGCCTTCACCCTGAGGGACGGCTGAGGTCCCCAGGAGGCGGCTGTGCTCCAAGTGCTCCCACGGCACCCCCTTGCTCTCCTGGCCCCGCCCCCCCACCGCCTCCGCGTACTGCTCCCCTGCCGCCTGCAGATCCCCAGCGGTCCAACGGCAGCGCGCCACCTGGCACTGGGCGGCCCGACTTGCGACGCTTCCAGCAGGCGCTAGCCGCACCGCCACCGCCGCCAGCTTGGCGGCGCGCGTAGCCACCTCGGGGGCGTCCTCATCGGTTGGACGGGAGTGCAGCCACGCCTCCGAAGCACACACCAGAGATTGCGCGCGCACCACGCTCGCCACCCCCCCGCCGGAGCCGGCGCCGTGCTCCGTTGGGAGCGAATAGCCGAGGGCCCAGGAGCCAGGGCCGCGCGCACAACCCCCTGCGATGCCACCACCCTCGCCTGGTCAAGCTCCTGCAGAAGGCTGAGCCACGTCAAAGCGACCGCCCGGCCCTCGCCCGGTGACAAACCGTCGAAGCACGGTGCCTGCAGTGAACCAAGTCATTGCAACGGAGAGGCGAGTCGGGGCGCTAGCATGGCACAGGCTCTCACTCAGCGTCTCACATTTCCAGGCGTATGCTCGGAGTGCGGTGGCGGGCGGAGGCGCCAAGTGTCCCCAGAGCTCACTGTGGGACATCCGGCAGGGCCAAGGGAGGGGCTAGAGGGGTAGGGAGGAGCACACCACCATCGTTGGACTCAACTTGGCACAGTCGTGCCGCACCCTCAGCCATTCGCGCCGCTGCGTGGCAATCCGCCGCTGGGGCGCCGGAGTGCAGCGCCTTCCGCAGCGCGGCTCGGGCACATCCGGCACTTGCAGCTCCGCTCCACGGGCAGCCATGCACCCATCGAGCTGCCTCCCGCACGGTGGCGGCCCGCTCGCTGATGCGAGCACTGCCACACACGGTCGATGCCGCGCCCGGCACCACAAGCGCGGCGGTGTTCCGCACGGCGGCTGCGGCGGCACCCTCCGGCGCAGTCAGGAGGTCCGTGTGGGGGGGAGGAATGCACCCGAGCGCCGCCCTAGCGCCCCCGCCCACGGGCCCAACGAGCACCTGCTGCCCGAGTGCTGTCCTCAGCGGCACACCAGTGCGGTCTAAGCATGGGTAGAGGTGCACTGCACGGGCGCACCGCCTTGTGCTCGAGACCCCCGCATGCCCCCCCTGCGCCATCTGCTGCCCGAGCGCTAACGTCGCCTGCACCTGCGCCGCCGAGCGCGCCTGCCGTGGCACCGGGTTCGCCTCGGTGTCCAACGCCAAGGGGGCCGGCGCCGCCGGAACGCCTCCCGGGCCAGCCTCTCTTCCCACCAGCGCTGCCATTGCGGTCCCCATACTGCCCCGATCACCCTCTGCCACTGCTGACGCAAGCACTGCTCTCCACACCCGCCCAATGGCCTCCTCACCACCACCACCCATGCCTCCGAACACGCTTGGCGGCATGCTCTGCAGCGCTGCCACTACGGCTTGCCGCTCGCCCTGCTGCAAGCACAAGGCGCACAGCTCCTCCAACACTGGGCCCACTTCAGCCTCCCGGAGTGCTGAACGGCAATCAGGGGCGGCCTCAACGGACGCCGCAGTCTCCTCAGAAAGTTGCATGGAAGCCGCTTTGACGACAGCCGCCGTGGCTGCCGGATCCTGACGGAGGGTCGCAGCCACTGTGGCAGCGCGCCACTTGGCGGCACCTCCCGGGTCACGCCCACCACTAGCATCTCCGTCGCCGACCGGATCCTTCGCGGGCTTGAGGGCGCCCATGCGGTTCAGGTGGGTGTACTGCGCGGCGGCCCCCTTGGCGTCTCCCACCTTGCTCAACGCACGCGCGAGGTTGGCCCGCACCATGGCCTCCACGCCGAGCGCCCCAGGGGCGTGCTCCACGGACAGACACTCCAGCTCCCATGAGCGCCCCCCCGCCGCCGCAGCGCTCAGCTCCCCAATGCCGCGGCCGTAGCCCTCCGAAACACCTTCCTTACCGAGGGCCTCCACTAGCTGCAATGCCGCGCGAAACGCCTCCACGGCCTCTTCGAGCCGCCCACCCGCCTCGGCCACAAGCCCGAGTGCATTGCTTCCAGCAGGATTCAAAGGCTCTACAGCGGCTGCCCGGCGCGCCGACAGGTAGGCCTCAGCTGTGTCACCCTGCGCATTCCCTTCCCGTCCCCCACATCTGCAATCGGCAGGTGGAAACGTGCACAAGGGAGGCAAGCTTCCCCACGAGTTCTCGCTAAGAACTCCTGTCAGCCCTGGTGCGCTTGTACCCAACTCCTAAGTGGCCTGTTCGCAATTCACTTTGAGCACAGACTGCACCGGCGGCGAATGTAGCCATTGCAAGCCATTGGGAATGCGGGAACCGGGCATTTGGGGTGCAGCCGCAGGCGTTTCAGAGGTCCATTGGTGCCTTTGGTAGTGATTTCCAGGCCGCCCTTCCCTGTGCTCCCGCCGTGACAGACCGAAATCGATGAAGACCAAGCTGTCGGGCCTCGACGGCGAGAGCACCGCGTTCGTTGCCCGGATGTCCCCGTGGGAGATACCAACTGCTTGCAGCGCGGCTAAGCCACGCAGCAATCGTATGCACAGGTCTCTCTTCACGGTCATGGTAACCGGAACGTTCGGTTGCGCCAGGAACGTGTCCAGAGAGATGCCGTGGTCCATGGACAGTAAGAACGGCGCGCCTGTGTGACCTTGGCGTTCCCGAACCCGGCGCATCCCGAAGTGAAGCAGGGGCGACACATACTGCGGAGCAGAATGCAAGGCGAGCGTGGTCATGTAGAGTTCCCGAGCGAACTGGGGAAACCGGTCTGTGGCGCTAGCCCAGTGGTGTAAGTCGAACTCCTTGTACACCAGAGGGACGGTGCCAACAATTGGGAACGCCGGCAATCGGAAGGGCCACAGACTTAGCCGCGCTGCAAGCAGTGGGTATCTCCTACGGGGACATCCGGGCAACGAACGCGGTGCTCTCGCCGTCGAGGCCCAACAGCTTGGTCTTCATCGATTTCGGCCTGTCACAGCGGAAGCATAGGGAAGGGCGGCCTGGAAATCACTTCCGAAGGCACCAATGGACCTCTGAAACACCTGCGGCTGCACCCCAAATGTCCGGTTCCCGCATTCCCAATTGCTGGCGGCGAATGTAGCCATTGCAAGCAATTGGGGATTCAGTGGAATCAAGGAACCCATCATCGGAACGACTCACTTCCTCCGGGAAACAATGCTTGACGCACTGTCGCATCCGCATTTGTGCGCAACTTTGCTTCGAAAATGTACGGATAAGCGGCCCGGGTGCGGAGCAACCGCAAAATGTTGAGTCGATCGGCCGTGCGGCGGCGAGGAGGACATCAGCAATTGGACGCGTACCTGGCTGAGGGTTGCAGAGGCCACAGCGCACCGCAGAAGAGCCTCGCCCCCGCCCCCGAGACTACACGCCATCGATGCTGCCTCCAGCGCCCCTCCGAGCCGCCCCTCGCGTCGGTGCAACTCTGATGTCGCAGTCCATGCCTCAGGCAGAGTCGGTTCTGCCGCCCGCGCCTGGCTCAACACAAACAACCCCGCACTGCCCCTCAGCCTTGGCGTCATCGTTGACGTGGAGTCGGTGGCAGGCTCCCATGACAAAACTGATCGTGTGTCTCATCCCCTAAAATCGTCCGATCTTGCACCTTCACTGCGTATTGTGCCCTAAAATTGTCTGATAAGATAACTACCTGTCGGTAAGATAGTGATAAAGTCGGTATAAGGACAAGGTCCGCAAAGTTGTGCTAACTCCGTCCGAAAACCCTAATTTATTAATAATAAAAATGGGCACTACTAAGGTAACACAACACAATCCCGTACAGATTGATTCCACAAGTTAAAATGGAAGGATTGATACACTGTAAATATGCGAAACTGGCAAGTAAGTTCCCGTAGATCCAAGCAGGTGGTGGGACACCGGCCTTGCGGGGCCGGGCCATGGGAGTGTTGTGTTTCACCTGCTCCAGGGCTTGACCGGCGAGGGCTGGGGAGGCTGCGTGAAGGTAAGCACGTCCCAGCATACTCCACGCCAACGCATTCTTGGGCTCCAGCTGCAAGCTTCTGGAGATGGCACTCTCCTGCATCAACACCCGTGCCAGCGCCCCCTCTACCCTCATCGGCTTCCATGACTCATTTGCGTTTGCCAAAGTGCGCCTTCCCCCCAAACACCAGTGCCGCATACATTAGTTACGCATATTTGTGGGACCCCATTGGCATATATGCGTACGCAACATATCCGCGAGGGGAGTTTCCTGTTCAGCCTCCTTGGCTTCACTCCACAGCGCACTCCCTAGGAAAACAGTAAACTCTCATGCAGTGTTAATCACAGAGAGGCCAAAAGTACAAATTCTGACTGTATGACAGTATGACTGTATGACAGTATGACTGTGCTGACAGAGTACAGTACCATGTGTAGATGTGGACAGAGTAATGATGACAATGAGTCTGCAAGAGACAGAAGATCAATTCAAAATGTACACAATATCTGTCACAGAACACAAGAGTACAAGTACGAGTACAGTAGAAGCTATGACTGAGTAACAGTAAGCTTAGATAGAGAACACACGTGTGTGATATAAAGCACTGACTGTAACTCACAAAACACTTTTTCAGATTTATAAGATTCAACTGTGTGTGTGTGTTTGTACACATTCAACTAATGTCATGCACGAGTATGCAAACCAAGTAGAAGTTGATTATCCTACTCCCTGCGATAGGGAGTGCGATAGGGAGCCACAACCACCAAATTACACCTTTCCATCATTTGTGCGATTTCCACAAATTTGTGCAATTTGGCTGAAAACAAAGGCCATGGCTTCAGGTCGTTGCCCGATCCGGGGGACACTTTTCGAAAAGCAGGCATCGCTTAGAATTCCTGCAGTCATGCTCGGCGAACGCGAACGCGCGCAATGATGTTTCTCTTTCATTGGCATGTGTCACGCCCAGTGCCCTGGACCCAGCAGTGCCCGCGCTGCAGAATGGTCCCTCTCCAGGTGGCGCCCCTTCCGGCCAGAGCTTGCCAGAGGGATGCGAACTTGCATCATAGGGCCTCGCGGCGCGCACGTACACAAAGCGCAAGCGCCAGGGATTCACAGCCTGCAGTGCTTGGCAGAGAGAAGGGGCGTGCAGGGTGCTACTGAGGTACATTGGTGGGATGCAAGGAGTGCATTACGGGGTGTGGGGATGCACAGTGTGGGTGTGGGTGTGGGTGTGGGTGTGGGGGTGTAGGGATGTGTTTGAGGGGTGCAACTGGCAGGGCGAAGGGATGACTTTGGGGTGTGTGGGGGTGCATGGGGGAGGGTTGCTGGGATGCGCTTTGGGGGCGGGGTGCATCGGGGGTTGCAGGGATGCGCTAGGGGAGGGGGCTGCATGGAGGGTTGCAAGGATGCGCCTTGGGGAGTGCCAGGGTGCATCGGGGATGTGCAGGGATGAATTGGGGTTGCGGGGTGCACTTCAGAGTGAACCTCGTTCCACCACCGCAGCAAGCTGCACTGCACCGCAGAGAGTCCAATATTTGCAGAGCGCAGTGTCCAGCAGAGCCTTGCTATCCCCTGCTGAGGGGCGTGCGAGGAGTGTGGGGGGTGTGCGGGGGGCACTGTGGAGCGCACGTCCTACTGAGCGGCAGGCCTCACCTTCAGTGCTGGATCTGTCGCCGCCGCAGCGAGCATTCCCCACGCTGCCTGAACACATCCGAGCCTCTCCATCCCATCGGACCCCCGTGCTCCCTCGAGCCTCTGAGACCAGGGCATCCCCTCGGGAAGGAAGTGCCGAGCTTCACTGAAGGCACGCGGCACAAGACATATGGCGGGAGCGGGCAGCGGCATTGATGCGTCACGAGATGGTGCATGGCTCTAGTCGACGCAACGCAGAGATCAGCCCCTCCAGCACCGGCGTCCTCCCACTGACTAGGCCAGGGCAGGGGTGAGAGGGAGGAGGCGCCTGATTTGGAATCAAGTCTGGTGCGCCCTATAAGGGTGGGGCAGATGCATTAGAGAGGTCCAAGGAGAAGCGGTGGGTCGGGGCGGCAATTTGAGAGGCGCAGGGACATGTACCGCGCTGGACGGGTCGAGGCCGAGAGCAGCGCGCGCGAGGCGCTGACCGGTGGCGTGGAGATGCAAGTCGGGGATGCGGGCGGCGAGGGTTGGGTGGGCGCGGCGCAGCGCAGCCTCCGTGAGGTGCGCCGCCGCCACATCAGCGTGCGCGCTGGCGTCCCACGGACGGAGATGGAGCAGCTTGCTGTAGCATCGACGAGCCATCCGCACCGCCCCAACCCGCTTCCGCCACTCCTCGAGGCGTGTCTCCACCTCACCGCCTGGACCCCTCTCCCTCCCCCCGCTCTCTCCCTGTGATCCACGTCCTCGCCCCACAGGATGCCAGAGCTGATCGACACGCCCTAGAGCAGAAGAGTGGGCGGCAAGGGTGCCTCAGAGGATCTGCTCCGGTGGCACGTTTTTCATTGGATGCATGCCAGCACTGCGTGGGCAAACTGCTGGTCCGATAAAGCCGCCTTCGGACAGTGGATGTGGGCTGGCTGCGCTGAGGATGAGGTGCGGCGGAAGATGGCATGCCTGCGGCTGTAAGTGCAGGCGGGCAATCCTCGGGGAGGGCCTCGATTGATGGAGCGGCAGGGAGCCCAAGGCCACAGAGAGGTGGCGAACTCGCTGCTGAGGTCTCCGCTGGCGCCGCTACTTGAGGTAGTGCGGGCGTCACCCCGCGGTGCGCCTGCCAGGCGGCTTACTCCCCCGCCCTCAGCGGTCTCCATTGAACATCCACATCGCCGAAGCCCCCACATATGACACCAAGAACTTGCACGAGGGCGAGCACATTACGCGCGGAGGGTCATGGTGGGGTACTGGCGCGTTACGGGGGTGGGCGCACAATCAAAATATCGCCAAGCAGCTTCCAGGCAGACATGACGGTGCTGTTGAGGGTCGAGCAGTGGTACGCCGCTGCCAACGCCGTCTGCAGAAGATCTGCCGCTGTGCCTGCCCCAGCACGCGCGCATACACACACATCTGGGGGATCACTTCATACACCGCCTCGCGCCGCCTCGGGCCCTCTCGGCCATCTCCGCCCGACGGCTACCTGGTGATCAAGGGTTGTGTGGAGTAAATCGTGACGGAGGTTGCCCGCATTTGTCCTTGGTTCTATAGTCATGGCGATCGCTGATCCTGCCTTTGAACTACATGATAGCATCAGCTCGAGGGCAGCTCTGGGATTCTCAGCACAAGCAACCCTCCAATGGCAGCTCTGGGATTCTCAGCACAAGCAACCCTCCAATGGCAGCTCTGGGGACATAATACGCACAGTGCGCAAGGCAGAGGAGCCGCACGGCAGCTTCGAGGGAAACGGTGGGTAACCGCAAGTGCGGCCACGCGTAGTACCGAGAGCGCCTACGGTGAGGTGGGCATGGGCACGGCGGAGATTGATGGAGGCGTAGCCCAACAGTGCTGGGGCATGCTGAAGGTCAATTGCCAGGGCGGCCTCGTATCCCTGCACCCTCACCCGCATGATATTGGTCGGGGGAATGGGATGGCAGGTGGTATTAACAGGCGCGGAGGCAGGGGTACATCCACACATCCAGCTCAGCCTCGGTTCCAGAATCCATTTTCCACCAATGGCGTGGCAGGACATGCGCCCGTTGTCATCCGCGTCTCTCGCTACCACAGCCCAATGCTCTGCATTCGTCTCGACGATGCGACAAGGTGCCCCCCAAGGGGAGACCCTTCCTAAGCCACCTGCCCCGAGGCGTATCTCGTAACTGCACAGCCAAAGCCGGCAACATGCCGTCGCGCACCAGGATCCAAGCAGCGCGCGTTCTGCCCGGGCGCGATGCCGGGCCCGCTCGCCCTTTCTGCGGACATCTTCGCCCATGAATCCAAACCAAACGCAGCAGGTCAAGCCTCAAACCTTGTACAGAGACTCGCCGAGCCCGGAAGGTGGACAATAGGGGGCGAGAGGGTTGACACGAGAGGCGCGGTGGGCAGGGGACTCTTACTTGAGCCGACTTCAGGAGCTGGCCGAGGATGGCCAAGACCGATGCGGCTTGCGTTTGAGAGTACAAGCGGTCTGCAGAACCCCTCTTCACACCCGTGAGCATTAATCTGTTCAAATTGGAGTGCAACAGAATTTTTGTGGTTTCAGACTTTCAGAATCCGTGACTCCTGCTGCAGTAGAGCCGAATGACACATGTAGCTCCGTGACACAAACAGGATGTACAAGTAGCCACGAAGCGACACGCCTGTTCAGCTCTGTTCCTTTTGCTCTTGCAAACAGGAACTTCACGGGTACCTACGGTACTCTGTGAGGCACACTGCAAATCTGATTTTGTAAGATTTTCTTCACCTGTTTCACCTGTAAACAGTAGAGTAGGTAGTGACAAGACCACTAGGTTGTACGACGGCGATCGAACGACGACGGGAGATCTAACAGCGAAGTCGCGGGGACGGCGTTTACGACTGCAAACGACGGCTTCACATCGGCTACGGCAGTACGATTGACTCCACTGTGACTCCTTTGAGGGAGAAGAATGGCTTAAAGTGCTAAGGGCAAGACTCCAGAGGATTTCCCTCCCCTCCCGGCTCCCGGGGAAGCCAGACATCGGGCAGGCTTCCCCTTCCCCGGCAGCACTGTCCACACAGGACGTGCTGATGCAACAAATTCTGATCATGCAAAAGCAGCAAGGGGAGCTGCTTGAAATGCAGAGGCAGCAGGCAGAGGAGCATCTCCTGCTGCATGATGAGCTTCACCGACAAGCACAAATCAACGTGGAGTTGGAGGCGAAGGTGGCAGCGAAGCCTGGGACTTCGGACCCGGACACCGTAGCCAAGACCGCCGAACAACTTCTGGAGAGAAGGAGGAAGCTGGCGTACGTGCCCGCAGCCTCAATCAACCCGCTCCCGGCTACGCTGACATCGGGAATGCCTCAGGTGTACGACCTGCACGGCAACAAGACGTACGACGCTCTCCCCAAGAAGTCCAACTCCTCAATGAAGTACGATTGCCTGGTTCTGGCTCCAGCACTGTCTTCTTTGCACGACGTGGTGTGCGAATGCAACGAGACGTTGGACGTGAACGAGGACTGCGATTTGTCGAGCAGCGAGTGGCAAAAACGTTTCCACGCAGTGACCAACTCTGTGCACGGCGTGTACGCGATGCTGTGCAACAGGTGGACGATGCTGGAACTGCGCGGGCAGCTGGAGCAGGAGCCTGGATCTTCACAGCGGGGAGGATCTGACGCTCTACGTGCTCAACTGCAGTTCGTGGAGGACAGAGTCTACCAGGCAGCAGACGGCGTGGTGGCGGACGAGGTGTTGCAGCAGTGGCTGAACGACTTCGACAAGAACCGCGGCAAGGCAATGCTGAGCCTTACGTCGAAAAATGCAGCGAACGCGGAAACGCGGGTCGTGAAAGATCCACGGGACCGGGACCAGCGCTGGAAGGAGCGTAAGAAGAACGAGGAGAAGGACGGTAAGAAGCCTACCGACAAAGGCGGCAAGGGCCGGGGCGGAAAGCCTGCGGCCGATGTGTGATGTGCGTGCCGCCACCCCGTCCAGCGCAACAGCCCTCTCCGGGCGCTGGTCGGGGAAAACTCACCGTGCAACAGCGGGTGAGACAGCGGAGGGGAGCATGGCGCGCGGCGGGCGCCAGTTCCGAAGTGATGCAGTGGATTACTCACGGGGTGAAGTTGAGGTGGAAGCGCGGGCCTCCGCCTCCGTTCGACCACGGTGTGTCACTGAGGGATGCTACGCGACAGCAGCAGGTGTGGCTGGACGCGGAGAAGGAAAGGCTGCTACAAAACGGTGCCTGGACGAGAGCAACGAAAAGATCTCATGTTTCTCGCGCTTTTTAGTGCCGAAACCGGATACGAACAAGTGGAGACTGGTGGTGGACTTCCGATGGCTGAACCAGTGGTGTGTGAAGAATCGCGTGAAGATGGAGACGCTGAAGAAACTAAGGAGACTGGCGAAGCCGGGCGACTAGTGCTTCAGTTTCGACCTCCAGGACGGTTTTCATGCGCTGGGGATCCACCCGGACTTTCAACGCTTCATGCAGTTCGACCTGCAAGGGGACCTGCTTCAATGTTCAGCGGTTCCGTTCGGGTGGAACGACGCTCCGAGGGTGTTCTGCAAGTTCGTACGCGTGATGGTGGAAGCTCTACGTTCAGCGGAAGATCGCAGAGAAATCAGGAAGCTGCGGGACGGTTCCGCAGTACGACAACGATGGTCAGTCCGTCGCAGAGCAGGTGGTGCTGGCGAGAACGCGAACCGTCACGGCGGAATGCGAGTACTACCGTACATGGACGATTTTCTGGTGCTGGTCGACTCTCAGCGAGAAGGCTTTCTGCGTCGAGAAAAAGTTCAACTGGTGCTTCATCGACTAGGCCTACAGCGGAACGAGAAGAAAGGCCAATGGGAGCCTACACAGGTGGTGGAGCACCTCGGTTTGGAGGTGGACCTGAAGCTTGGACAATTCCGTGTAACAGAACGACGGGTGCACAAAATCCACACCAGGGCGAAGGAGATCCTGTGCGACGCAGCGAGAAATCGGAGGGGGATTCCTGCCAGGAGACTGATTTCCTTCACAGGACTCTGCCAATCCGTGTACTTAGCAGTACCAGCGGCGCGGCTCTACCTACGGGAGCTCTACTTCGTACTGGCAGAGAAACGCAGCTGGGGAGCAAAGGTAAAGATCTCGCGTGCAGCTCGGGGGGACTTAGAATGGTGGTCCAAGCTGCCTGTGATGAGCAGGTGGAACAGGCGCAAGATCTGGAGATCCCCGACGAAAGCGAAGGTGTACACGGACTCTTCGATGATGGCCTGGGGAGGAGTGCTGAACCTGAAGTTCCCCGCGAGAGGTTTCTGGTCAGACGAGATGCGCAACTGGCACATCACACACTTGGAGCTGGAGGCCGTGTACAAGACCGTGCAGGCGTTCCTGAAGGAGCTGGAGGGCAAGGTCGTACGACTCTACTGCGACAACCAGGCGGTGGTGGCGATGCTCTCACACTTCACCTCCAGGAACCCGGACCTGATGAGGAGAATGCGGAGGCTCTGGCTGCTGCTGGATCTGCACGACATCGAGTTGCAGGCTCGTTACATCCGCAGCGAGGCCAACGTGTGGGCCGACAACCTTTCTCGTTGCGAGGATTTGGACGACTGGCGGCTCAATCGGGACTGGTTCGTGTGGGCCAACAAGCAGTGGGGCCCCTACACGGTCGACCGGTTCGCTTCCGAGATCTCCGCGCAGCTTCCTCGGTACTACGCTGCGTGGAAGGACCCGAAGTGCGAAGGAGTGGACTCTTTGACGTACGACTGGCGGGGGGAGAACAATTGGGTGAACCCCCCGTGGGCGCTGCTGGACGAGGTGGCGCACAAGCTGCGAGAGGAGGGGGCCGCTGCTACGGTGGTGGCTCCGTACTGGCCGGGACAGTCCTGGTTCAGGGAGTTGGAGGCCCTGGCCACCGAGGTGGTGATCATGCCACGACGCAGGGACTTATTCACTCCGAGCAGGCTGGGAGGGTCCGAGCTGCTCGGGCCCTCAAAATGGGACGTTCTTCATCGAGGCGCGCCCGTGAGTTGCTACGCTGCTGAAGTACGAAGGAGCTCTGCTTCGTGTACGACAGCAACTGAGGTGACCGTAGGCTCTAAAATCGAGGTGTTCTGGAAGGACGATGACTGCTTCTACCCGGGTGTGGTGAAGGAGTTCAACGAGGACGGGAAGGCGCACGTGCTGTACGACGACGGCGACGAGGAGACACTGGACCTGTCCACGGAGAACTTCAAAATCATTAACAGCTCGGGCGTGTCGGAGCTGACGGACGAGGCAGCGGACGCAGACGGCGAGAACATCGACTGCGGAGGCGACTACGAAGAGAACAAGCGCGGTGGTGTTGTAAAAAACTTCCTCACGCGCTCACTCTGTGAGCGGTGGAGGAGTAAGTTGGGACAATCCCGGCTCACAGAACTGGCAGTGACAATGCAGAGAAAAGCACTGCTGGACACGACGATGAGCAACTACGGACCGAAGGCGCGGCGCTTCATTTTATTTTGTGAGCAGCACCAACGGCCATGGCTGCCAACATCGGAGGCGACTGTGTTGCTGTACATTGCCTCTCCGTTGAAGGACGGGGGCATCAAGTCAGCTTCCTTGCAGCCGTACCTGTCAGCCATCAACAACTACCACGAGGACCTGCGATTTCCTGGACCAGCGAAGGGTCGTGCTGTGACCCGAGCTGTGAAAGGGATGGCGACCATCCAGGCGGAGCTGGCGGTGCAGGAGGAGAACATCGAGACCCAGCGGACTTGGCTGCCAGCAGCACACGTACAACGTGTTCATGAAGCAGCGCTGAAGTTGACTCCGAGATCTCCTGAGGAGCTGCGGCTGCTACGAGCCTTCGCCTACGTGGTTGTTGCCTTTGTGACGTTTGGCAGACCGGACACGGGGACTTCGTTGTCACGACAGCACGTTCATTGTGGCGACAGTGAGTTCTCGATGGTGCTGCTGAAAGAGACAGGACGGCGACATCACCTTGTGAAGAGACGCCTGTGCATCCCCTGGAAGGGGGTGGCTCTTTTGAAGGAGCTGATCGAGCACTGGGAGTTTCACCGTGACACGGCTTTGAGCAGATCTGAGAAGACTCAACCTGACGCCTACTGGCTGCTACCCGAGGACCCGAAGAACTTCAAGGCTTCAGTTGCCAATGACTGGATTGGTCTGGCTCTCAGCGAGCTGGATTGCAGACCCCCGGAAGGAGGTCATTTGTCTGCACACAACACTCGGAAGGGTGCCACGACGTGTGCTCGAGCTTTGGGTGTTGCAATGGAGAAAGTGTGCTTCTTCGGAGGCTGGTCACAGTTCTCTTCGGCAGTGCAGCACTACATCGACCCGTCAGCTTTGAGGGACGCAGACATGAACTACTACTTCGAGTGGTTAACATGGTCACAGTGACAGAGATCAGATTTCTTTTGTGTGCCTCACAGTTTCATCTTTGGTTAAATGGCAAATAAGGATTCGAGCAAAAGAGAAATGTTCAAATTGGAGTGCAACAGCATTTTTGTGGTTTCAGACTTTCAGAATCCGTGACTCCTGCTGCAGTAGAGCCGAATGACACATGTAGCTCCGTGACACAAACAGGATGTACAAGTAGCCACGAAGCGACACGCCTGTTCAGCTCTGTTCCTTTTGCTCTTCCCACCGCTCCCGACCCAGAGGACTCTTTCCTTTTGGTGACTTGCACAGACAGTCTGGGCATCTCATCAAACTTGAATTTAGAAAGCATTTAAAAAGCACAAAATGCATTTTCAAACACTTTACAAAATCATTTAATGAAATGTATTGCAGTGCCTGCCTTTGGCAAATGAGGATTCGAGCAAAAGAGAAATCCCTCGTATGCTGTGAGTGTGTGTGGAGCTACGGGCCATCTGGGGCGCATGCGTAGATTGGGTAGGGGGCAGGGAGCAGGGAGAGAGTACGGGCGGGGTGGATACGGAGAGCAAGCCATGGCACATCAGAAGGGAAAAGGGCGGAACCTGGGCACGGGGAGAAAAGGCGGCCATGTGGGAACAAGACGGGCACGGGGCGCAAGTACGGCATAATTGAGAAGGTGGGGTACAAGGCCGAGAGGCAGGCACAAAGCAGGAGGGGGGGGGGAGGGGAAGCTGGGCATGTGGGGGAGAAGCCGGCCTAGATAGAAAGGTGGACACTGGGGGCAAGGATCGCCACGGCAAGAAAGGCAGACCCTCAGCCGAGGAGGCATCCGCCACATCCGAACAGCGGTGCGCGAATACCCACCATCGCCTGGCGACGGCGCGCGCTGTTCCGTAGGTAGATTTCAGGCGGCGACCAAGCGACCGCGCTGAGATGACCTCCGTAAAACCGAGAGCGCAGGAGCCTCCCATTTCAGATTAGCCAATGAGAAACGGGGATTCATTCCTGAAGATCCAGTTTTGCCCTGGAAACGGAAATTTTGGAGCTTTGGACCAATGAAGATTCGCTCGAATCAGAAATGCATAGAACTTGCACATGATCCCTTAACAGTGTAAAATCTTGGAAAAAACAAAAGGTAAAAAGACACGCTTTAAGTATGGCTCCAAGCTCTCAAGGAGATGCTGACGGGGACGCTCCGTCACAGATCCTCTCAGCTATTGGCCCAACACACCATGCTGGAGGCCATCCTGTTACCGGCGTACCGCAACGGCATCGGGTACTTGCGATGGAGGGGCGCTCCGGGTGCGCACCCGGCTGGAGGTGGGTCGCCCGCGTGAAGGACTTGAGCGCGGCGCCGTACTTCGCGAGGGCCAGGTACGACGCCCCGATGCCCTCCCACAAGGCCGCATTCTCCGCATCCCCTCTCAATGCGTGCTGCAGCCCCACCCTCCACGCCTCACGCCTCCTGTCACCTGAACACGGGAGGAGCAGGGGAGACTCCCTCCCCGCGCCTCACGCCTCCTGTCACCTGAACACGGGAGGAGCAGGGGAGACCCCCTCCCCACGCCTCACGCCTCCTGTCACCTGAACACGGGAGGAGCAGGGGAGACTCCCTCCCCACGCCTCACGCCTCCTGTCACCTAAACACGGGGAGGAGTAGGAAGGAGAGTTTCTGGGAGAAGCCACACGCGCTGGCCGAATGCTAGATGCCCTGCCCTGCCCTGCCCTGCCGCCGCAGCCGCCACCAACCTCTCTGCGGTGCGCACGCTCCTGCGGCTTGCGACCCAGCAGAGCCTTTCCTGCAACCACCTTCCGGCCTGCCACGTCCCTGCACCCGACTGCTACCTCGGACCACTGGAAGCGCTTGGACTGACGCCTGCAGAGCCCCCTGGCACCAGCAGGCACGACTGGGCTCCCGCCTGACGCATCAACTCCACCTTAGGGGCGCAGTACTGCGACTCCACTGTCGAGGAAGGGGGAAGGGCAGGGTGGGAGGAATTTGGGGGGAGGCACAGAGAAGCAGGGCGGAAGATGGGCAGACGAGGCGGCCAGTGTGGTGCAGTAGCGAGGAAGCGATTTGGAGGCTAGAAGCTGAGACAGCGCGGGGCACAGGAGCCTGAGGGGAGGAGGGGCACTCGAGAGGACGCAACCTGGAAAGCGATGATGGCAGCCTGGTGCGCGCCGGATCGCCCGTGGCAGAAACCGAGCTGGGCGGAGGCCCAATGCATCCTCTGGGAGCGCTCCAGAGCCCCCTGCGCATGCCCACCCCACATTTGCCCGCCCGTGTCGCGCGCGCTGGTCGCCCAACGTGCACTTTCCAAATCCTGTGCATCGGCAATTGTTCCCATCGGTCCAACAACGCGTAGAGGTGCTGGACCGTGGATGCTGTGGAACGGGAGGCAGCCGTCCGGGGGATCGAATCGGCGATCAGGGGCGGCGCAGCCCCATGCACCTTGAACAGTGCCACTGCTAGAGGGGTGCTGCCCTCCTCGATCAACATGCGCCCGAGAGCCTTCCCCGCAGCTTCCTCACACGGGTCCAGGGTCATCGCCCTCTGCGCCAGTTCCCCACACCTCAGCATAGAGTGACTCTCTTCGCCCTGCCTGCGACGCACAGCTTGGCTCGCACCCCTGCAGGTGCACGGTCCACGCGTGCTCAGTCAGTCAGCACCCTTCCCGCTCAGTCCTGCGGAGGTGTCAAAGGAGAGTTCGCGGCGCTTGGGGGCACATCCATGTAAATGAGCATAGGGGCGCCTCGGGCCCTGCACGCGCCTGATAACACTTCCTCGCTCGTTGTGGATCCCCTGCCACCTCCTTGTACCAGTGGCCTACCCAGGCGAACGCCTTTGCCTGCGCCCAGCAACCGTTGACCTTTTTCTTTGGTTCACTCTGCTGATTCGCCAGCCACACGGGGCATTTCAGCACTGACGCGGCAGGCAGCGTGGGGATCTAATCACTCAACACGGGGCATTTCCGCACTGACGCGGCAGGCAGCGTGGGGATCTAATCACTCAACACGGGGCATTTCCGCACTGACGCGGCAGGCAGCGTGGGGATCTAATCACTCAACACGGGGCATTTCCGCACTGACGCGGCAGGCAGCGTGGGGATCTAATCACTCAACACGGGGCATTTCCGGCACTGACGCGGCAGGCAGCGTGGGGATCTAATCACTCAACACGGGCATTCTCGCACTGGACGCGGCAGGCAGCGTGGGGATCTAATCACTCAACACGTGGGGCAGCTTCGCACTGACGCGGCAGGCAGCGTGGGGATCTAATCACTCAACACGGGGCATTTCCGCACTGACGCGGCAGGCAGCGTGGGGATCTAATCACTCAACACGGGGCATTTCCGCACTGACGCGGCAGGCAGCGTGGGGATCTAATCACTCAACACGGGGCATTTCCGCACTGACGCGGCAGGCAGCGTGGGGATCTAATCACTCAACACG
>LGRX02012573.1:0-28451 GCA_001247695.2 Cymbomonas tetramitiformis
GTGATGCTGTTGATCCTGCGGATTCCCCGTAAATCGGATGACCGCCCAGTCACCTTGTCCGATCCGCTCCCGTTGGGTAGAAATGGCGAGAAAAAGAGCGGAAAGTAAGGCGAAGCAGCAAGGCAGCACTCCAGCGTCAGATCGGAGCCTGAGTTGGAGAACCCATTTTTAAGGGTGGGCGGGCAGGGAAGAAAAATTGCGTTAGGAAACGATGAAGAAAGACGCAGCAATCGTCAGCAGGTAGGAAAAGTGAAGTATTTGCGAGAAAGACAGATCCGCTGTCCGGCTAAGCTCGTTGAGCATCAAACTGATAATCACATAAACAGTGTCTGGCCGAGGCTTTATGCTCTCGGAAACCCAGACAGTGAAGCAAGACTGTACTACTGTACAGTCGTACAGTGCTAGGATGTCACGGACACGATACGGAAGCAGGGTCAGGCTAGGGGCTAGTCAGAGCCCATAATAACTAAGCCTAAACCCGAAGTCCAGCACACCACCCGTGGGTGTGACCACCTAGCAAAGCAGGTACAGGATATACAGCCACGAGATAACAAACAAACACCTAACATTCACTTCGGTGGAAACCGATCTGTCAGATATATAGTCGGGTGTATATATTACCGGAATATCCAAGTACACTAGATATCAGAAACTCCCGTACTCGTGTGGATAAACTGTATAAGATAAATAAACCCTAAGCTAGATATACCCGGAACGGTCTCGGACGGTCTCGGAGTCTAGCCTACCTGTGACACAGCGTGTGTCACAGTACGAACCTACAGATCAGTCAGCAGTCCAGTGTTGGTCCTAGGGATCTGTCATAGGGGCCTGACCGGGACTCCCAGTCAGGGCTGCCTATACAGATTTCAGCACACCACCCCAGCACTGTGGGTGGTGACTGGCTAGGAGAGTCAGAAAATGTAAAGCTGTAAGTGTTAGGGCAGGAGCCAGGGTGACAAGGCCTAACTGCTAATCTAACTGTGCAATTCTGATACACAAATTAGAACCCTCTAGCTAGCACAAGAGCAGAAACTCACAGGCAATTAAGGTCCTGCTAAACTACTGAAAGGCTCTGTGCCAGCAAGTCAAATTGAAGATTTCAAAGGTGTCAAAGCAAAACCATAAACCAGATTGAAGAAGTCTTTGAAGTCACAGGAGTTCTGCACACCACCATGTCGGTGTGCCTCCAGAGTGAGCAAGAAGTCAATCGACAGTGTCAAAGTAGTCAGCGGTGGCCTCACGGAAGTCCATCCCATAATAGGAGGTAAAGAAACCAGCACCGTAGTAGTGCCCCGCATCAAGAGGACCGCTCTCATGTAAGGCCATGCCGTAGTAGAATGCCATGTCAAAGCCCAAGTCCGCTTGAGCTAAATCCTGAAATGCTAGCAGGCTCAAAGTGTCAGGAGGCTCGGGCGGCTGAAGCTGTGGTAAACCGCCAGCTAACAAGAGATCCCGAGCCGGCATCACGGAGTCAACAAAATCACTCGTAGAGCAAAATGACGGAGCCACCCAATCGAGATTACCACCAGGCGAAGGCACCTCCGTAGCCGGTGCACATGCCGACACAGCAGAAGCTGTGGACGCCGAAGCAGATACACCTGCAAAAGAAATGCACAACAGAGAGAGCACCGCGAGAGCGCCGATCGCCGGAGTGCCGAAGCCGAAAGGCGGCACACCGCATCCGACAGCACCGGACGGAGCCCGCGGCTTAATCGCGAAAGTACCGTCGGCATAATCCTCGTAGTCGTCCGTGTCATAGCCTGTCAGGTCAGAGGGGTGGACGGCGGCGTGATTCACCGTCTGCACGAAGCCTCCGAACTCACCGCATGTCGCCTCCGTGGTGGTTACCCGCGCCGATTGAACTGGCGCGGGCCGTACATCCTTCGCCTGCGAAACAGGCATAGCAGGGGCCGGCACGGCGGACGCCGATACCGCCGCACCACCTGCCGGAACCTGCCCCTTCGGTGTGATCCCCGCCGCAGCGGCAGGGCCACACACCAAAGCCGACGCATGCTCCTCAACCGCACTCCCAGGAACAAAGGATGCGTGAGTGTAATGTACCTTTTCTTGGGCGGCCTGAACCTCAGAGGTGAGGGCATCAAGCCGCCGCAAGATGTCTTCGTCGTCGGTCCCGCCAGAAGGCGGAGGCGGCACGCTGAATCCGTAGGCCGCCACGTCGATCCCACCGACGCCGTCCGCGGAGAGTACCGCGGGCGGACCATACGCCAATGCCGCATGCGAGAAGGCCTCCGGCCCACTGTCCGCCGCGTCCTGGAAGACCTGCACGAGCGCCAATGCGTGCAGGCCCTCCGCGTCCTCCTGCTCAATGGGAATGCAGAAAGCCGCGGCCGTGGCTGGTGAGTGTTGGCGACCGCCAAGCGGGCAGTCGCGATACGGGTGATAAACTTCACCTTCACCGGCCTTGCGGCAGCGGTGGCACAGCGGCTTCGCTCTCATGCTGTCGCGGTCAAAGCCGACCGCGGGGGGGCTGCCTGCACCCACGCGAAACCCCCTCGGATGCTGCTTCCCCCGATGCTGCGGCTGCGGCTGCTGTCCCCCGCCCGCACGGCCACCTCGCACCAAGGCCTTTAAGGCCGCGATCTCCTCGAGGAGCACCGCGTACTCCGACGACGTGACCAGCGCGGAGGGCTTACCGTCCATCCCCAGCACCTGCTTCTCACGCGCCGACGCCCCCTCGTCCGACTGTGCCCATGCCTGGAATATGGCCACGACGAGAGCCTGTAGCGAGCGGAGAGAAACTCCGCCGAGGTCACCCGCAAGCGGATAACGCACCTTCACCGCCGCGTAGAAGACCGGGTCGAGGCGGTTGTACAACGAGAGCTTGCGGGTCTCGTCGGTGGGCCGCCAGTCAGGAGCGCGGTTATCCCGCACCAGACGTTGCTCACGAGCCAAGATCGGCTGCGGGTCAACGCCCGCGGGATAACGAAGCGCTGCGTGCTCCTGCTGGTGGCTCTCGCGTAAGAACGCCGGCACGCTCCCCTTGATGATGTCGATGAGAGCCCGACGTCCATCTCGGTCAGCTGAAGAGTCCGTACCCCGAAGCCAGGTGTCGGCCACAGAGTTCCGCTCCACGACGAGGGCCAAGACGTCATAGAGAAGCCCATTCACCTTCTCGATAACCAGAGAGGTGGGGTCGTCGAGGTCAAAGGGGGTCAAGTCCAGCCCGGCGGACTCAAACTCTGTCCGAAGCTGCACCACCAACTCGGAGAGACGGTCGGTGTCGTCAGTGCCACGATAATGATGCTTCTTGGAACCAAGGATATCCTCGCGGATACCCTTGGCCCAAGCCCGATGCAACCTCCCCTTGTAGACCACGTCAACAGCGGCGTGTTGGTCAACAAGATGTTTCCGCAACGCGACAGCGGTGTCGGAGTTGCTGGAAACAGCAGGGGGCACCACAGGTGGAGTGCTAGCGGTCGGAGTGTCCCGAACCGCATCCAAAAGCCGTATAGATGCGTCTAAGTCGGAGTCCTTCAATAGGCGTTTGCGAGCTCGTGTAGATGTAGCCATACTTCTGAAAGCCAGAGAAAAGATGATGCGCGGTAGCACGTTTGGGTGTTGTGGCGGAAATGGAGAGATGACGTAACGGCAGAACGTGCGGAGCGGCGAAAAGAGCGTGGGGCACTTGCAAAAGTCGGAGTGGTCGAAGGTGTCCGGATCACCAGCCCAAAATACGTAAACCAGCGGGATCAGTGCAGGCAGAACAACGCAAATGAACATTGCCACAACCGAGCAATAGCAACGCGCGGTGCCCATGACTCGCAGCCGCAAAAGACGTCTACCGTAAAATCATGTCCAAATCCTAGTCGCACCCAAACGCGCAAGTGCGCACCACCTCTTCAAGCGGCTGCTTAGCCAATCATGGCCAAGATAGCAAGTGGAATGAAAACGTGGATGGGGCCACGACCTACCGGAATATCCAAGTACACTAGATATCAGAAACTCCCGTACTCGTGTGGATAAACTGTAAGATAAATAAACCCTAAGCTAGATATACCCGGAACGGTCTCGGACGGTCTCGGAGTCTAGCCTACCTGTGACACGGCGTGTGTCACAGTACGAACCTACAGATCAGTCAGCAGTCCAGTGTTGGTCCTAGGGATCTGTCATAGGGGCCTGACCGGGACTCCCAGTCAGGGCTGCCTATACAGATTTCAGCATATATCGGATAACGGAGAATAAACCCTGAGTTAAGGGTTTCGATATCAGAACGGTAAAAGTCTCAGATTGATAAAAGAGATACACATAAATACTAACGGGTGTTTCCCGTCTACTGGTGACGGTCACCCAGCCTACTATAGGAAGTGACAGGTGACAGTCTTTACTGTCGGTGTGTCACATCCAGCACACCACCTAGGGTGGTGACCGGAGTTAGTAGTGAACGAAGCAAACAAACTCCCTACTCAACTTCAGGAGGAAACTGTAGCACAACTGGGGGCCTGTACTCTTGGTCAGGGCGGTCCCAGGTCACAGCAAGATTGTCAGATACTGCTGTTACTTTGCTAAAACCCTAAACACAGCTCAAATTCAGAGAGCCCTTCTGCACATCTAGGAGGCTACACTACAGCTAACTCCCAGGCAGGCACGGCGTGACTAATTCTAGCCACTAGTGGTCTTCGGAGCTGTCTGCCCGGCTCGGAGCAGCGTGACTGTGAAGCAGTTGCCGGCCCCCGGGGCCGGTGATGAATCATTCGTAGAAGGAATTGACGGGTTCTCGATCACGGGAGGCTGCACCGCACCGGGATGCTGCCAAGTGCTGCCCGACGGTGGAGCCTCGTCATCTGAAGATGAAGCCGGCGACAGCGGAGGGCCGTCCACAAACAATTCGGCAGGCGGTGGCGGCCCGGGATGCCACGGCATCGGAGCCATGTAGAGGCCCTGCCGTCTCTGCTCCCGCCGCTGACGACGAGGTGGGATAGCACACGGCACGTCATGAACCGCCTCAGTTGGCGAAGCCCACGTAGTCGGGACTGCTGCGGCAGTCCATGGAGCACCACCGACCGGTGGACCCGTGCATGTGCGCGCATCGGCACCACCGACACCGGCAACGGCATGCGGCGCGGCGGTGGCACAAATTACAAAGAGTGCGCACACCAAGGAGGAAGTGAGGAGAGACCTTCCGAACTTCGGAACGCCGTTCCCGCAGCCGTACCGTGGCCGCGGCGGTGTCATCGAGGTACCTCCGTCGTCATTGTCGCTCGTGGCGTAAGCCGCGGGCTTGTAGTCGATCACGCGCTCCGGCGTCTCAACCGCGGAGAGCAAGTTCATGTTCGCGGCCGGCTCGTCGGGCACCAATGCAATCCCCGTGCCCTCAATGAAGTCGGCAAACGTGCGGGTGACGGGAGGGCAGAAGGGGTTTGGCGGACCGGTCCAATCCTCCTCGGACTCAACCGACGCGGGCGGGGAGTGCGCGGCCGGCTCCGACACCACCGGCAAGTCGGCAGTGAAGGTGTTGATGTTGAACGTTGAAGCTCCAGCCGCGTGCGCCATCTCAGAGAACTCGGCGACAGCGGACACGAGGACCTCACCGTCCTCCTCGCAGAACGAGCACGCCGAAAGATCGGTGAAGACCTCCGGCTTCCCGCCCGCGAGCATGCAGAGGGCGTCGAATTCCACGGGGTCGCCGTGGTCGATGGCGTGCTGGAACTTCGCGGCCAGCACGGAGTTTTCGGCTTCCTCGGCGAAGGCGAACGCCGAGAGCCCGGTCCTGCCCCCGTTCGGGCAGTCTCGGTGCCAATGTCTCGCTTTCCCCTTTGCACATACCTGATTTTGGCAGTACGGGATTGTCGCACCGCTCTCGCGGTGGAAGGCCACCTTTCGCGAGACGGATTGAGACCAATTCCCCCCTTTGGGGAGGGGCGAGGCTGCGAAACGGGTCTTGACCCGGCGGTCCGGTTTGTCCGCGCGAGGAGTAAACCCCCGCGGAGACGGTTCGGACTCGGCGGCGACGAGGAAGGTGGCTAATTG
Organism: Cymbomonas tetramitiformis; assembly: GCA_001247695.2. NCBI lineage: Eukaryota > Viridiplantae > Chlorophyta > Pyramimonadophyceae > Pyramimonadales > Pyramimonadaceae > Cymbomonas > Cymbomonas tetramitiformis. The sequence goes on from LGRX02012573.1 coordinate 5,989, forward strand.
CCTCTTCAAGTCGAGTACCATCGTCCGTAAGTCCTCGATCTCACCCGCCGTACCCGACCCATCAACGCCCTTCTCCATGAAGTGCGTGCCGTGGGAGTACCGGTGCGCGGATGTGGTGGCGGTGCCCGCCCGCACGTGCTCGCCGTAGCACTCCCGCACCCACTGCTGAATGGTGAGTAGGTCGTGGGCGGCTCGTTGGTCGTGAAGGAGCAAACGGGACACCACCGGTTGGTAGAAGGTGGCGTCGAGTGCTTTGATGAAAAGGGACTTCACGTCCTCGTCCTGGAGCGTTGATCTCGTCCTCGCAGCCTTGAGCGCGGCGTTGAAGTCCTCAATGGGTCCATGAGGGTCCACGCCCGCAACGATGCGGACGGCAAACATGTCCGCTTGCCCCTGGAAGGGGTCCCCGACCGGGATCATCCGACGGGCGAACTCGAGTAGGACACGCTTACCGTCTGCTGGGAAGCTGGCGCTGGACGAGTCCAACCAGTCCGCTGCGGGCGACGAGGGGTCGATCAGCAGCTCGATCGTGGAGAACAATAAATTGTTGGCCTCCACGCGGACGGCCAAAGTAGCGTCGTCCAGCGTGAAGAGTGGGAGGAAACCGGTGTCCTCAGTGACGAATGCTGCCTGCAGGGCAGAGACCATCCTCGTGAAGATGGCCGCCGCGTGGGGCTCCGCACCGGAAAATCTCCCCTCCTTGCCGTCGAACAACTTGCGCTGGACGTGCTTCGCCACCTTCATGTCGAAGTGCTCCCGCTGTAAGGTGCGCACCGATGCCAGAAATGTAGCACCCGCCGAATTAGCGGCCGGCTGTGCCGCTGTCGGGGTCGCGGGCGTGTTGGCATGCCTGGCAGCAACGGAGTCAAAGATCGTACTTAATGTGCGGCGGCGATGCGCCATGCTAGCCGTTGATCTAGTAGAAGCAACCATGATGAAGAAGACTACAGGGGTGGAGTGAGGCAAGAAGACGTGGGGGGAAAAAATGCGGTAGTCTTGGGCGGCCAAGAAATGTGGTGGGTCGTCGATACGGCTGCCGTGAGAGAGCAGAAATTCCGAGAAGTCGTGTGGTAGATGGCGGCCGATACGAAACGGTGTGGTGACCAACCAGGATGCGTAAACCAATCCAACGTTAAATCCCGTAGAAAAATGTCCTCAAAGGCCTTCAGCTAGCCGTAAATCAACCCACAAAACTTAGGCCATACCCGCGACTGCCGGCACTCCCACGCGCGGAGCGCCTCACTCCATCCCAAGCGTCCGGCTTTAGCCAATCATCCTCGCGGTGTCGCAGTGGCTAAATAAAACGTAAGTGGGGCCAAACCTGTCAGATATATAGTCGGGTGTATATATCGGATAACGGAGAATAAACCCTGAGTTAAGGGTTTCGATATCAGAACGGTAAAAGTCTCAGATTGATAAAAGAGATACACATAAATACTAACGGGTGTTTCCCGTCGCTACTGGTGACGGTCACCCAGCCTACTATAGGAAGTGACAGGTGACAGTCTTTACTGTCGGTGTGTCACATCCAGCACGATCGCTTCTAGCTGGGTGCCGGGGTCTTGACCCGGTCATCCCACTACTGGGCTAAAGCTAATCAAGCTGCCAGGACAATTGCTAGGAAACTCAGCCACTTTGAAGCTGGTCAGCAGAGCTGAGTTCAGCGGTCGGGATGTAAGCACAGAAGAATCCCGAAGTGAATTGCAAGCCGTCTGTCCCAAATTGAGCACCACCAGACCCAAGCGGGTAAGGTGGATCCGTAACCGAAAGCAAAGTAACAGAAGACTGTAAAGATTCCAAAACCACCGAAGAACTCAAATAAGCAGAATCCCACGGCGGTTTGAGCATTGAAGAAGAAGACAGAAGAACTCCATCATCTGACGGCCAATCACGGATGCCTGCAGCACCAAGTGGTGGAATCGAGGCAGAGAAATCTCCAGCAAACCGACGGACGGTGGCTCCGGGCTCAACCAGGCCCCTGTCACCACCGCCCACGGCAACCAGAGATGCCGTAGCGCTGGCCAGCAGAGAACAACAAAGCATCGAAGACATCAATGCACATCGGAGAAAGCTCGGCGGAGCCCGCGGACGGCACACCGGAGTCAGACTGCCACTGTCGATGCTCCCCCGTCAGCAAGGTCAGAGTCAGAGCCATGCCCAAGAGTGCCGAAGGAGCCAAAAGCCACTTGCTGCCCGCCGTCAGAGTCATTGTCAGAGCCTTGGTCATTGTCAGAGACCTCAGAGCCAATGTCAGAAGCCTCAATCCTCATGCCAGCAAACAGCGGAGCCGGTGCAGAGTCGCCAAGCTGGAGTGACGGGACAGAGCCAGGCAAGCCGAGAGAGCCAGGGACAACCACTGGCGGGTCATGAGCCGCAGGCACACCACCAGCCACGAGTGCAGAGGGATGCCGAACCGCAGGCGGTGGCGGAATCGAGCCCCGTGCATCCGAGTGGAATGTGGCCAGACCAAACTGAGCCATGCCGTCATCGTCAGCCGCCGCATCCTGAGCGGAAGCCGCCGCATCCTGAAAGTGCCGCAGAGATGTGGGCTCAGCCGTCACAAAAGAATATGCCGACAGCTCGCACACCTCTGGGCGACCCTCCATCGTGCAGAGCGACTCGAAGGCATGTTCATCCCCAGCGTCATAGAAACGTTGGAAACGAACAGCCAGACAGTCAGTCTCATAGTCCTCAACTGCACCACAGTAGTGGGCAGACTGAGGACCGCCGTTGGGGCATTCAGCATGCCAGTGTTTCAAACCACTTCGTGCACACTCCGCATTTCTGCAGTGAGGCACGAAGGCACCGCTCTTCTTGTCAAATGAGACAGGAGGAGCGGTGCCAAGTGGCTTAACACCAGCACGATGATGCTTAGCAGCAGAGCGGGTAAGGTGCTTGCCCGCAGGCGGTGCCCCTTCCCGCTTCTGCCGCTTTAGGTCACGAATGTCCTGCTGCATGCGCTCCAGCTGCTTCTGCAGACTGGACAACGCCGCAGCCAGGTCAGACGCGCCATCGCCGAATGACAGAGCAGAGACACGGGTGTCAGAGACTTTCAGGCCGTGGCGGAACTGCTCCCGCACACGAGCCTGAATAGTCAAGAGAGACACGCCCTGCCGCTGGTCAGCTCGAGCCAAGGAATTAGCCAAGTCACGGTACAACGCCGAATTGCCGAGAGCCTTGAGAAACTGCCGTTTCACCGCGTCCTCTGGCAAGTTGTGGGAACGCTGAACGTCCCGCAACAGGCCATTGAACTCACGGATGCCACGGTCAGGATCTTCGCTGCTGGGGATGCGAACCGCCAGCAGCGACTCAAAAGAGTCAAAGGGCTCTGAGCGTTCCTGGAGCATGCGTACCACCTCAAGGGCAGCACGCTTGCCATCTCCAGGAACGTCAGACCCAGAGGCCTCAAGCCAGTCACGAGCAGGCGAGCCAGGGCGAGCCAGAAACGTCAGAGCCGAAAGCAGCAACTCGTTGCCCTCATGCCTAGCCGCAACAGTCATGTCAGTCAGGTCAAAGAGGGGAGCAAGTGCCTGCGACTGGAGAAGAAACTGTGCTCGAAGCTCATGCATGATCTGTGAAAAAATGTCGACTGCGTCGGACTCTGTACCAGCGAAGCGGTCCGATTTCTCTCCGAGAATTTTCGTGGCAACGATTTTCGCAACCTTCCTGTCAAAATTGTCGCGAGCAAGCTGTTGACATTTGTCGAGAATCTCCCTCGCAGCTGCGGTGGTCGGAGCCGGCAGCTGCGGGGTGTGCGGTGTCGCAGTGTGCTGCGCACCCACATCATCAAAAATCGTCTCTAATCTACGGACGCGAGAACGCGTCATTCTATTTGCTGTGGTAACCATGATAGAGAGACAGGGGAAAGGAGCTAAGCAGGGCGATGGTGCAAGAACTGTCACAGCGGCCAGATACTTCGTAGAAGTCTCAGCTAAACAGACTGAAAATTACAGGTCGTAAGCGGAAGATTGAGAGCGGCCAAAATTCACAACGTGTGGAGCGACCTCGCCAGGGCCAGTGGCGCACGATGCAGATAAACTCTCGCTGCGACGATACTGCCGTAAAATAAAAACAATCCGTCACAAACTGATCTCCTGCGCAGCGAAGGCGAGCACAACGCGTGCCGCCATCACCGCCATGTCAAAAGGCCATACCGCGAGAATGATGCACCACCGCCCAAGTGGGCGCTCAACCCCTCCTACGTCCTACTTAGCCGAACATGGCAACAGCAAGGCGCTGTGCCATCATCAGAATCACCGGAAAGCCGGTGCGGGCCATAACCTGCGAGAAAGACAGATCCGCTGTCCGGCTAAGCTCGCTGAGCATCAAACTGATAATCACATAAACAGTGTCTGGCCGAGGCTGTATGCTCTCGGAAACCCAGACAGTGAAGCAAGACTGTACTACTGTACTGTACTACTGTACAGTACAGTGCTAGGATGTCACGGACACGATACGGAAGCAGGATCAGGCTAGGGGCTAGTCAGAGCCCATAATAACTAAGCCTAAACCCGAAGTCCAGCAGTATTTTCACCAATTTCCGACTTAAGAGCGACACTCTGCGACACTTGGACTCCGAAGCTAGAGGTGAACAGCCACTTCGTGATCCTTCATTTCCTCGATCCGGGGAGTGAGATCAGACGATCCGTCTCCTGAATGACGGTCATCACTGATGACGGAAGGAAAGTCGGCGATCAACAGTGATCCTGCGGATTCCCCGTAAATCGGATGACCGCCCAGTCACCTTGTCCGATCCTCTCCCGTTGGGTAGGAATGGCGAGAAAAAGAGCGGAAAGTAAGGCGAAGCAACAAGGCACCACTCCAGCGTCGCCTCTCCGCCAACACTCACAACCCCCGCCTCTTGACGCCTTTCCACTTGGCCACTATGCTTCTATAACGCGACCCCCCAGCATGGTTACGCGTAATTTTACGTGTTTCAGACCATTGAGATTTACGCGTAAAACGTATAGTACAATGGGGTTTCATGGCTGCGCAGCGGTCCTTGGGAGGGACCGAACGGCGTTGGGTCCTCCCACAAGGACCGGTGTTGCGGGAATATGTTTAGCCGTCCTCTTGACGGTCTTAGTGCCTACCCTTCGGTTTTTAGTACACTTAGGACCTAAACTGAGTGTCCATATGCGCCATCAACCGTATATCGTCATAAAATGACTACACCCAATGCATTTGTAGCATGTACCCTATCATTTTTGAGTTGCAATTTTTGGAGGACGTTCAAAAACATGCCATGCCATTCAAATATTTTAATCCAATAGAATTCCAGGTCAAACAAGCCGCCCAAGTACAACATTTTATCCTAACATCATACCCAATCATACTTGCAAGATTATACATGTTGGCGACCTCGTATTGGGTGTATATACGCACTCAAATCGACCTTACACCTGTAAAAAACATTTTTAATCCAAGATTTTCAAATGTTTTTTTTCGTTACTACGGATACTATGAATGCCAAATAGTGTTCGGATATGATATATGATGTATGATGTGCCACGTCGCATACTTCATGTAAACATGTTTATCGATTTTTAGAATGCTTAAGCATGTCAATATGTGCAGTAGTCTACTCGGAACATTGCTTTGGAATTCGGCGAGAGCAGATTTTTGGATGGCCGATTTTGACGAAATCTATTTTTTTCGTGGGTGCATGACATTGTGAGGGATATATACCGCAGTATTGTGGATTCCGAAGATGTTGTACATTGTAGAGGGCACGAATAGGTCATGTTGAAGTATTTTTTTAAGTGCAGTGGGCACTAGGAAGGCCACTTAGTGAGTGTATGTGGGTTGGGAACTTCCGGTCCTTGTGGGAGGACCGGCCTTTTTATTTAATTTCGAGCGGTTTCACCCCCACTTTTCAATAACGTAAACCACATCGCTACACCGAGTATTACACCCAACACACGTTTTTAGATAATTATTGGACACCTAAATATGGCCCCAAAGCACTCATATACCAACTATATCGAAAAAACGCGGCATATATCCCAAATTCACTTCGGTCCTTGTGGGAGGACCGGACCTTCGGGTAGTAGCCATTCACCATAACCCTGAGCGGCGATTATCACTGTTAAAATCCATCGAGAGCGGTGATAACCACCACACAATTCCGATATGCAATAGCGCCTTCATTAGTTAGGCTTTGAAACTAGCATATATATGCATATGATCATGTTTCAATCCGTAGCAGACGAGCCGAGAGGCGAGAGCAGATGTGCAGATCAGCAGAAGTGCAGAACCTACAGAAGAGGTGTAGAGCAGGGCAGAGGCGGCAGACAAAAGAGTACAAACGGCAAAAGAAAATGATTTCAGTTATGATGTTATAATGCTCTGATTGCAACAAACAATATATCATTGTGTTCGTCTATGAAATACCTCTTTGTATGCAAAGTTTCAGCCGGAAAGACCTCGTGACTCAAAAGCTATTCACATATCAAGAAACCCTATTATTTTCGGTTATTCCACATGGTGGGTGTTCTTCAACAATGTCGGTCATACTTAATAATAGAGTTGTCCCTCGCCCGGAGACGGAATGCTGGAATCTGTATAGGCAGCCCTGACAGGCAGGCCCCTATGACAGACCCCTAGGACCAACACTGGACTGCTGACTGATCTATAGGTTCGTGCTGTGACACACGCCGTGTCACAGGTAGGCTAGTTTCCGAGACCGTTGCGAGACCGTTCCGGGTATATCTAGCTTAGGGTTTATTTATCTCAACACAGTTTATCCACACAGTTGTTGGCCAAACCAAGAATTTCTTTTTAATCACCTATATTTTTTAAACCCATTTTTCGGTGTACCACCTATATTTTTTTGCCAATTTTTTGGGCATGCCTATATTTTGATGATTTTTTTTTCCTTTTTCGGAGCTCCTGAGCCCTGAGCGAGCCGTTGCGCGAGGCGCGGAGGTGCGGAGGCGCGGAGGCAGGGAGGTGGGGAGGCAGGGAGGTGGGGAGGCGAAATCGTGTGTCGCGGTGAGATGATATGTCGCGGTAGATGATATCTTGATATGTCGCGGTGGTGAGATGATATGTCGCGGTGAAATAATGTCGCGGTGAGATGATATGTCGCGGTGGATGATGGATATGTCGCGGGTGAGATGATATGTCGCGGCAATGTGTCGCGTATGATAATTATGTCGCGGTGAAATAATGTGTCGCGGCGAGATGATATGTTGCGGTGGAAATAATGTGTCGTGGTGAGATGATATGTCGCGGTGAAATAATATGTCGCGGTGAGATGATATGTCGCGGTGAAATAATGTCGCGGTGAGATGATATGTTGCGGTGAAATAGTGTGTCGCGGTGAGATGATATGTCGCGGTGAGATGATATGTCGCGGTGAAAAATAATAAGGTAAACGTTATTTGACACGAAGTGGGAACTCCTTCCGCGCGATCGCGAGGTCAGACAGGATGTCATCGTCATTTCACCGGAAATTTCCGGCGAAATCACATTCGCGTTTCGTCACGTGTGTCGCTCGCGGGAAATCTGTTACAGTACTGTACGTTCCCACCTTTCTAACACAATTGCGCCTCCACTTTCAACTTGCATTCCATGCTGCATTATGGCTGTACCAGTTCGGGCGCCGAACCCAGAAGCTGACGCAGCTCGCCCATACAACCCCCACACTCTTAGACAGGCTAGGAATCACGCTATCCCTCCTTTTCGCCACTGGCGCCTAGAGTTCTATTCAGCGCGCGAAGAAGACGTCGACGAAGATCTTCCTTTGCAGTTTAGAGCGGATCTTCGTCGCTGGCTGCAAACTCGGGACTGCGGGTTTTTCTGGGTATTTTACTCCGCTAGTGGGATACCTCGTTTAACAGTCCCCGCGTGGTGGTAGAGATCCCTGAGACCTCTAACAACTAGCATCTGCGCGAAACTCTTCCAACCTAACGGTGCGCATTCGCACTATGACGTCCGTGGATGATTTCTCCTCTGGTGTTCCTTCGACATTACCGCCAGCGGTCTTCACCGAAAAAACCATTTGTGTCGGCGCACAAAACTATCGCATTCCTCTGGGACCGATCTCGCGTTTCGAGCTTACATGGTGTTGGCAAAAAACCGCAAGGTCGCGCTATCCCAAGTTGCTTCCTACAACATATCTTCCACTATCCCGTTTCCAAGACTTCTTGCAAGCTGAAGGTATCTTTGCATCTCCGCCGGCGGATCCTAACCCAACACAATTCGCCTGCAGCCGCGTACACATCCAGACAACTGCGAAACAGGAACGCGAGGCGAAAAAAAAGAAACCCACCCGGGTCCAAAAACCGCGTCCTACGCATGACGAGTACCCTTACAAACGCACGTTCCATTGTCGTTGTGGCTTCCAAACTACGCATCGGCAGCGTTCCTACACCTCAGCACCTACTTGCCCCCCCACTCGAGGTGTCATTCGACGTCCGAATACCAAGCGCAAGAACAATCAAAGTGCTGTATACTGCGGTTGCCAGGCGTCCTTCAAAGTTGGCGTTCCACTTTCAACCCATCGGGACGACGCTGATCCAGTTATTCCAATCACTTACCTCCAGATGGAGCATCAGAACCACTGCGTAGCCTCATGTCTTCCTTACTGCAAGATCCCTGGGCACAACACGAAGGCCATCAATGGTAAGCGTCTGGGATTCCACCGTCAGGAGATCAGTGACGTCTTACGAGAGTTCTTGCGCTTTCAGTATCGGAATAACTCCAATGTCAAACCCAAAGATATCAAGCGGGCGTGGCGTGAAAGGCGGACTGTAGAAGGTGCCATGGTCTTGGATCCAACTACTGGAGAAGTCTCCAAAGAGGTACGTCTACCTACCAGATATTCCCGCATACCTCCCACTCCTCAACAGCATGCAGCCTGCCCCCCACAGGATGCAACCTGCCTTCCCCTGCATGCAACCTGCCTTCCCCTGCATGCAACCTGGCCTCCCCAACATGCAACCTGGCCTCGTCCCCAGCACGCAGTTTGCTAATGGGTTTCCTTTTGCCCATGCAATTTTGCAAACGACTACCGCCGACGAGCTTGCTAAGTTCTTAAGATCTGTGAAAGTCAAACTGGCACCTCGACTGCCAACGCCATGGCAGCCGACATTCATCATTGACATGTCACTCGCGGAGGTCAACGCCATTAAAGCCGTGTTTGGCTGTGAATATGCTTCGCGGTGGATCATTTACTGCACCTGGCACGTCATTCGCGCTTGGGTGAAAGGAGCCTGGGAGAGAATGCCCAATTCGTCAGTTCGCTTCGACCGTTCTACATGCCTAAAGGAACTCATCGACGTGCTGTATGCCGTTACCGGAACAGGGGAGGCACCGGTGGATCCACTGTCACTATTCTCAACATGTGTCAGGGTCATGACCGATGACATATGTGTCATACATGGCATACGTGTCATACCTGTCAGACATGTCATACCATGTCATGCCATGTCATGTCGAGTCATGTCATATATTATAATGACAGACAGTCGTCAGTACGGTCGACTATGACTGTACATGTCGTCAGATGATAAGTCACATCATCTGTCATTATTCAATAGGAAAGACTTGAATGGCACCTGTCATCGAGAGTTCGTATGTCGAACTCGAAGATGGCAAAGCAAGATACATCTTGAAGTAACAAACAAGAAATCATCTTCGCTTCAAGCATGTGCGGAACAAGCATGCGCAGTATTATGGGGCGAACGTATTATTCGATCTGACGATACTGGTCGTTCAACCAATGTCTCGGGTTCACAACCCAATGGCGGTACCATCTATGCGATGGGAGACATATGGTATTTAGATGAGCTAGCGTTGTGCTAGAGGCAGCATCTTCTCACAGAAGTCTGCACTCATCCCCGCTATTATCTTACGCGTGTGTTACCGTCCCATAACACAGCGTTTACTATTATTTTATATAATATACTGAGGGCTCGCTTATCCAGCCCTAATAGATGGTATTCTGAACTCGTCAAGGCACGAGAACGAGAACTCAAGTGAGTGCAGCGCGTAGATATCAATAAATTTTGTATATGCAGGTTGCGGAGCGTGAGCAATAATTGGCGTCGTATCCGCACGAATATTTGATATTGCATATACCGCTGCAAAACAAGGCATGGTATCAGTTGGTACAAGGGGTATCGATACTTTCTGATTATTTTGTTTTTGGTATCAAATGATTGTGATATCACGTAAATTGCATCAATCAATTGTGATATTGTCCCACCAATATCAATCAATTCTGATGATGCCTTGCCAATATAAATCAATTCGGACTCGGAAAGCGGATCGGCGTTTTTTGCAGTTATTCAACAGCTTGCCACCAATGACGGAGTGGTTGAAGTGCGTGGTCATGCCTCTTAGCTTCTTGAACACATTTGACACCTCAAACGCGGCCAAATATGGACCGGAATTCCGAGTCATGCCCGCGGAGATTTCGGGCAATCATATCAATTGATTCTGATTACCCTCCAAAGGTATCAATCGATTCCAATATTCTGATAGTGCAAAATTCAGTATCAATTGATTCTAATATTCTGATACTATCAATATATCAGAATATCAGAATATCAGTACCAACTGATACCATGCCTTGCTGCAAAAGCGAAGAGATTGCGCGAGGATTTATCATCGCGAACATATTGCAGCTGACAGTATTCGCAGAGAAATCGTCTTAATACTATAAGCGACAAGGTGTGCGCACAGTGTACGGATCGTATACATATGATGTCAAAATTCGCAGGATTGTCACGGTATGCGAGATGTAGATGCGCTAGTGAAAAATGACCGTCAGTACGTATGATTCGCATCAACTGCGAATGGACGTACGAAATTTCGTTAAACAGCGCGATCGCATTCATTTATTATGCGACAATACACCGGCGACAATGAGATACTTTGTGAAATAATTGGCAACATCGATTTTCGCAAATGATCTGCTTGAACCGTATACAATAATCCGCTTGTACGATGATTTTTAGCTCGTCAGCGCGATGTGCACCTGTCATGATTTCATCGGATGCAATAAACGCACGATTATAGGGCGCATGATTCCTGATGTATCTACATGCAGCGAGACATGCACATGTCTACAGTGTCCGCCATCCGTACATATGCCATGTTGCGCGCGTCAATATCCTCTGCAGAATAATTGTATACTCGCAGGGATATTTTGGATGGACGCATGATGGACACATGATTATTATACTGCAGCATTTTACACCACATATTTATGACTGCAGAAATATTTCAAACCGTCAGCATTTGTATGCTTATTGCAATATAGTGTGCAAAAGATGTATATACTGAGCTTGCAATGATTGCATTATATACCAACATGCAGCACATGAGTATATGCAGCACACACCAACATGCATCACATGAGTACATGCAGCATTACACCATGTATACATTCTATACTGAGTGACTGCAATATTGTAGGTTGTGCATGCATCACCAAAGCAGCTTGATCATGATATCAGCTGCAGTATATATACCAGTTTGATCACGTTAGCAACTGGAATGTTAGCATCATTTTGCAATGTATTGAACAGTTCACAAGCACATTGCAGTGCATGCTAGATTATATTAGAATTCATGTTAGCATAAGGTGCCTGAAAGTAGTCTTAACATCATAATTAGCTCGTTATGTCCCGGTGGAGCCGAGATGCTCTTCGGATCACATACCATTCTATGGTGGATTACTGGAAGGAATACTCACCAGAGCTACATGTAAAATCAACCAGCAACTCATTATTGTGAATGAGATTATATCAGGATTACAATAAACCTTAACTTGATATATATCACTCACGTAAGGAATTTCCTAAGGGAACCTATATATTCCTATATTTTCTAGGATCCCTTAGGATTATATAGGATTATATAGGATCCTCTAGGATCTTAACTTGAGCTTTTCGGCTCAGCGTAACAGTGGGATTATCATCTTTAAGTTCCTATAGGATCTTAACTTGAGCTTTTCAGCTCAGCGTAACAGTGGGATTATCATCTTTAAGTTCCTATAGGATCTTAACTTGAGCTTTTCGGCTCAGCGTAACAGTGGGATTATCATCTTTAAGTTCCTACAGAAGTTAAGCTTGCAGATAAGTTCCTACAGGAAGTTAAGCTTGCAGATAAGTTCCTACACGATGCTAAGCACGACAGATAAGTTCCTACAGGAAGCTAAGCTGGATAAATAAGTTCATATAGGAAGGTAAGCTTGACACATAAGTTCCTACAGAAAGCTAGGCTTGACAGATAAGTTCCTACAGGAAGTTAAGCTTGCAGATAAGTTCCTACACGATGCTAAGCACGACAGATAAGTTCCTACAGAAAGCTAGGCTTGACAGATAAGTTCCTACAGGAAGTTAAGCTTGCAGATAAGTTCCTACACGATGCTAAGCACGACAGATAAGTTCCTACAGAAAGCTAGGCTTGACAGATAAGATACTATAGGAAGTTAAGCTGGACAGATAATAAAGCTATTGCATACAAATATATTCAGTATTGCTCTTCACTAGTTGCTAGATTGTTTTGGACGTGCTTAGGCACCAAGATGGCACGCATTTGCTCCTTTTCTATGTCCACTAATAAGCACACCTTGCCAAGAATGTGCTCAAGGGGCATGCAAGTATACTCGGCGAGGGTCTGTGTTGTCAGTGTAGCAACGCTGTACCGGTTCACTTTCTCAACAAGCTGCCATGTGCGCAAGATAGCAACAGCTTCTTCTCCCCACTTGCCGGATCGTGTCACCCCAAGAAGATACAATACTTCACCGTACGTGGTCATGTCACGGCATACCACGTTGCAGTCCCTTCGGATATTATCGGCACAAGCATCCAGGATGCGGATCTCCGGACCATACAATATCGCGCGCTCATAACGTCGGATTGAAGTGATTTCACCGGAAAAGAAGTCGGATACGGCCGACTCAGCAGCCTCGGATAGAAAGAGTGCCCCTTCACTCCAAGTCACCGCCGATTCATCTAAGTGCCGCACAAGACCAACCGTGAGCCTCTCCGCGAAAATGTTGTCTTCAGCAACTGGGTAGAGTTCATCCGGCGGCACGATCCCTTGTTCACGAAGGCAGGAGATCGCTCGGAGAAGTGATTCTCGAACACAATTTTGGCGAGCCTGCAATCGCTCAGGTTCGCACGTCACCTTGTTCTCCAAAGCAGCACCAAGAGTGCCGAGAGTAGTCTCGACGTAAAGCTCCTTCCACTCCTTCAAAGGGCCACCATGCCGCTCGGAGTCGATCATGTGGCAAGCTGCTGAATACCTCAACTCCGATATCACACCGTTACCCTCGAAGAGTCTTGCAACTTGCAGGAGAGAACTTTGTGCCCGTTGTTGACTCTCGACATACGTCATGCCAGGATGGCAACCATACCAAACATGAAGCATAACAACATGAAGATGGTAAAAGATGTCGGCCAAAAATGTCTGCGGAATAAAGGCCTCCAGTTCAAGGAGAGGAAGGTAAATGCGAACTGCCAGGCGGTGTCGTCATAAGTCCACTGGGACCGCGCGGATGTCAATCGTTTCGGGGGACGCGAAATGTCGGACACCACGACCATGTTCTCCACACGCTGTTCAATCTCGGACTCGTATCTCGAAGCAATGTAGACTGGCTCATCGTTGACGTGGAGAACTCTCTTTTCCGGAAATAAAAGAGCCAGAAACTTGTCGCATACCCCGTGATTGTACAAGTGAGCGACAGGGTAGTTCACACCAGCAACAGCATCAAAGTACGGCACTTTTCGAAGAAGAACGTTGAGGTACTTCAAGTGGCGATCGTCTTCCTGGCGCAACGCCTCAGCACGTATAGAAGCATTGGTGAACTTCTCAGCGTTGACAGCGAAGACCGACGGCAAAGAAACACCAGTGTACCCGGTGGGCAAGTCTTCCACTCGAACGGGGACTCGCTGACGCTTCCCACCCACCACAACCGCTTTTTTCAGTTGCTTCCTTTTCTCACTTCTTGTCCTCACTTGCAAGGCCCTTTCCTCTGCTGTTGTCTGGACAGCGGGTTCAGAGTATCCAGCGAACCGCACAACACCATTCACGGTATTTGCAACGAAGCGGCAGTTGAAGCAAAAACAGAACGAGCTGTGACTGCACAAAGACAGAAACTTTGCACGTGCCGGCTCATCAGCATCTAAACCCATCCAAAAAGATTTCACTGGCCGACTGTCCATCTTAGTCTGATGTCCTACACATGCTGCACTAAGGACGTCCTTGGCAAGCAACTGCAAGTGCCCGTTCATGTTCGCAGGTTGCTTGGGCCCAGCAATAATCTGCACAACTTTCGAAAACTGGATTTGACTGGACTGTAGGGAGCTGATGTCAGTTGGCTTGTACAATATAAGTGCATGAGACCAGGACTTTTTTTTTTGAAGGTTTCCTCCCAGTCTATTCCAAGGTTGAAAGTCTTGGTTTCTTTGGAGTCAAAGATGTCGACACCAAAATCAGACTTAATACGCCGACCAAGATTCATGTAGTGGGGATGTGTCCAGATGGATGCACCTTGAAATGGGGAAGCAGAGTTATCTGGTTGTCGTCGATCGAACTGCGTGTACGCCCTCACGTAGGCTGTTTGATCGGCCAGGATGTCTTGGCACTTGTTCAAGCCAAAGTACAGGCCCCAGGCAGCAGGACGAATTTGACGGCCGTCATCCGTTGTGAAACGCCTTTCTTTGCATCTGAGACCAGTGGCAGGAATGACACACCGACATTCACACAACTCACAAGCATGGTCGTCTCCGATATGCTTGCTCCACTCCTTGCGTGGCATGGCAGGGAATAACTTTTCACAGCCAAAACCACAGGTGTGGTACTCTGTGTAATCCAGTTTGTTGAAATCCACACCGATGCTTTTCAGAAGCAAGTAAAAAGAACGAGGAAACTGGTTCCCCTCAGGAAGCTCATGTTTGTGCCGGAAGTCACACTGCTTTGTGATGTCTGCCTTAGAAACATTTCCTCGAAAGATCATGGCAATGAACGAAACAACGCTCTCAAGCAAAGTGACTCGGGCACCACTATATAGAGGCTCCAAAACTCTGGGAGCCACAGGCGTGTACTCTACCTCGTCGTCAACAATCAAGTCGGAAAATGCCGAGAGGTCCGAAGCATTGGACTCAGCGGTGTCGTAGTCGCTGCTCGCTGAGCTGGTGTCTGAGAGAGAGCCGTCATCCGGTGAGAAAGCACTGTGTTCTGAAACTGCAGCAGGACTCGAAAGGTCTGATGAAAGCTGTGCTGTAATGTCTGAAAATTCGGAGAGCTCTGAGCCGGACATAATTTTCGTGCAGCTGCAGGCCGCCAACACAAATCAGTTTACAGGTCAAAGGCGAAAATCTTCCCTTTCGGACGAACGTTCCGAACGGAAACATCGATCGATCATAGGATCGATCATTGTAGCCAATAAAAGTTAGAATTCCAAAGGATCCTATAGGATCCTGCATCCTACAACGTGATACAACCGTGATCCGATTGGCTGAATTCAATCCATTCGAATTATGGGACAGAACCTTCATCGTCCAGGATCGGTCTTCGGACGTCCGATGGCTAGCATTAGAAAATCCAACCGCATATAAGTAGGTCAACATTCCATGGTATGCGACGAGTGCAGCCGTTTCCGTCTGTAGCCGTTACCAACCATGAATTCCATTATCATCCATCGCAAAGGTTGTCAGGATGATGAAGCTCCGACGAAAGTCAATGTCTGCACGTTGAAGTCAGGGTTAGAAGCGAAGGACGCGAGGCAGGATGTAGAGGAGACCATCAGGGCTCACTGCAATGTAGAGCAGGATCTGCCACTACGAATTTCCATCAAAGTAGGTGACGGTGAATGGGTTCCTGCGTCTTTAGGGGTCGTACTGCAAGCCTTGAATGGTGAGGCGCAGGTGTCCGTAAAACATGTCCCGCCCACACCGGAACCATCCACCTCGGAACCTACCACCCCGGGCGTGCACATTAAGAAAGAGACGCACCAGCAAGCGAAGGATGTTAGTAGTTCTGTCCATACTAAACATGTTAGTGGTGTCAAGAGGGAAACGGACGAGGGCGGGGACTCTGAAAGGAATCCATCACCGGATGAATCGTCTGGCCGCAAGAAAAGGAAGCCCAACAATTACCCCCAAGTCGCAGTTTTGTCCGCCCTCAAAAGAGAGTGCCTCAGCGTGGGGTATCGTGAGTACATGGACGGCAACGGCCTGAAGGCTAAGTTATTTTTGAGGAAGGAGGTAAGGAATCCGCTGTGCACCGTTGTGTTCAATCCACGTTTATCGTGTTATCTTTGTACCTGCAGGATGCATGTATTTGAATGATAACACCCAACCCACTACAAATCTCGTTTCTTATCTCTGATTTGAAGTACCCATCGCCCTTCGTTGACAGGAATATGAGGAGGTAGCACGCGCACAGAACCTCAAGATTCATCCTATGGAAAAAGCTTTCCACCGCATGCGAAAGAACGCCGAGAAAACACCGGATTCTCCTGTCTTTGAAATCGAACTGGACGATTTCTATCGCTATGCCGTTCAGGAATTCTACGCTCACAGGTAACTTTCTTTCTTTCTTTCGTTCTTCGTCTCATACTCTCTCTCATACTTTCTATGTCTCATACTCTCTCTCGATGCATGTGGGCCTGTGGCCTTTGCTCGAGGGACTAGGGACTCGATGCATGTGGGCCTGTGGCCTCTGCTCGAGGGACTAGGGCCTCGATGCATGTGGGCCTGTGGCCTCTGCTCGAGGGACTAGGGACTCGATGCATGTGGGCCTGTGGCCTCTGCTCGAGGGACTAGGGACTCGATGCATGTGGGCCTGTGGCCTCTGCTCGAGGGACTGTTGATGCTAGCTCATATGTTTCCTTTTGTTTGTTGACTAGACGCATCATGTGCACTTAAAGTATGTTGATGACATGTTTGACACTGTAGGTTAAAAATCGTGGGAACGACGCTGAAGAACACCCCTTCAGAGAAGCACGACTGCAACTTGAAGAAGGTCGTTATCTCCGCCGATACACCTACAGGCACAGGAAATGCCGACAAGAAAGACGGGTAGGAAGACGTGGACGTCAAGGCCGCTGCAAGCTCTAGGGGCACTAATGACCTGGAATCCGAACCTTTGGACATCCGTATTGACCTGGAATCCGAACCTTTGGACAGCCCGTGCCAGCACAGCGTCAACCCGTAAGGAGACGTCGACCGGTGCGTAGCTTTTTCCATCCTTGTGTAGTGCACATGCGTATGGTGTCCATGGCCTTATAAATATGAGTTTGCCCACCCACCTGTGTTGATTTTCCTGAGCAGGATATATCTAACCGTTATTATCTTGTGTAGGCGGACGAAGGAGAAGGAAGGAAAAGCGATGCACAGCAAAAGCTGCCGGGCGCCGCAGCAAAAAATAGAACGTCTCAGAAGAAGAAAGAGCGCGATCCCAAGGAGGAGGTGTGCAAGGTCAAGCCGGTGGTATACCCGGAGGACCACATTTTCCCTCCGCCGGACGAGTTCCAGTGGGACCCGAAAGTATCCTTGCAGGTATATTTTTAAAGGCTTACGCCCATTATGTTCGAAGCTGTTGTCACATGGCATTTTGGGGGGATTTTTAGGACACTATACTTAGTGCTCTGTTTATTGTTCCATAGGTATTTGCCCCTCTTTTCCAGCCTACGATGCTGGAGGCTACCATCAAGGAAGGGGAGGCAAGCGAAGCCCTCCGGCTGCAAATTAAAAACCAGAAGGACAGAATCGCCGCGCTCACCCGTGGGAAGCTCACCTCCCACTTTTACGTGGGGAAGGTATATCAACAAGCGGAGCGCGTGGGTAGAAGCAGAGTGATTAACTGGTGGTTGGGATATGTTTTGTGCCACGTCGCGACCAAAACCGGTAATAGGTTCACCATCCTTTACCAGGACAACAGCAGCTGTTCTATGTCCGAGGACGATCTGGATTCTGCTCTTGGGCTGGAAGAGGAGTCTATCGAGTGTGTCACGTGCGAGAACAAAACGCCGGAGCCAACTACCTTTGTGATGTGCTCCACTTGTTCCAAGTGGTGGCACATTGGCTGCCATATTCCGATCGTCACCGTGGAGGATTTGAAGGCCCCCGACTGGTTCTGCGCGGAGTGTGTGCGCATCACTAACGGTAGCAGTGATAAAATTGCTGAAAGCAACGAGGATGCCGGCAGAGAATTTATGACAGAGGTAGACAAAGTCTTTCAAGCATGTGGGTTATCACTCGAAGACGATGCTGCCTAAGCACGTCCAAAACAATCTAGCAACTAGTGAAGAGCAATACTAAATATATTTGTGTGTAATAGCTTTATTATCTGTCCAGCTTAACTTCCTGTAGGATCTTATTGTCAAGCTTAGCTTTCTGTAGGAACTTATCTGTCAAGCCTAGCTTCCTGTAGGACCTTATTTGCAAGCTTAGCTTCCTGTAGGAACTTATCTGTCTGTTTAACTTCCTGTAGGACCTTATTTGCAAGCTTAGCTTCCTGTAGGAACTTATCTGTCGTGCATAGCATCGTGTAGGAACTTATCTGCAAGCTTAACTTCCTGTAGGAACTTATCTGCAAGCTTAACTTCATGTAGGAACTTAAAGATGATAATCCCACTGTTACGCTGAGCCGAAAAGCTCAAGTTAAGATCCTAGAGGAACTTAAAGATGATAATCCCACTGTTACGCTGAGCTGAAAAGCTCAAGTTAAGATCCTAGAGGATCCTATAGGAACTTAAAGATGATAATCCCACTGTTACGCTGAGCTGAAAAGCTCAAGTTAAGATCCTAGAGGATCCTATATAATCCTAGAGGATCCTATATAATCCTAGAGGATCCTATATAATCCTATATAATCCTAAGGGATCCTAGAAAATATAGGAATATATAGGTTCCCTTAGGAAATTCCTTACGTGAGTGTATCATGCTAGATTCATTCAGTACATGGTATGCTGATCACCATCCTGCATGATAACTATCTGGGAATTGTAATACCAGAAGTCACCTTCCTGTAAGTGTGTAAAGTGAACACACACTCTCTGGCAAAAGTACTAATCAGCAGTACTATACATTGCACACACACTGACATTTATTGTATATATTGACATTCACTGACTCAGAGTGAATTAATCAACTATAATGTCTATCATGTGCAGTATAATATGGATACCATTCCACAAACACATGTGCGTGTGGAATGTCAAACATGGCGATACATATGGGAGCAGAATAAGACAACATGCTGTAGGGCTGGATGGAGTTATCTCCAGACCCGAAGGTAGGATACTGTGCTCATTACAACAGCTGGTAACTGTTGAGCACAGTCCATTCACTCTCACACATCGCTGGAGCAACAACAACCACTATACTGCATTCTGACAATTGACTCAGTATTGATCAGCACAAATGCATGTACCTAACCAGATCAGTACATATATATATTGAGCTGACATAAGTTGTTGTGGACATACACACACATATATATGTGCTGTGCTAAACTGCTTTGATTATAATCAAGCTATGTCCAGATATGTTTGAAATTTACAGATATCATTTTTGATATACTCTTAGAGCACAGTCATATGCTCAAACATATCATAGGTTGATAAGTTATCACTAAAGTGGATAATCCGCTTATAGTTGGTATACCTAAATATCATCAGGGAGTGCATTTACTTCCATGGGTTTCAAATCAGTAAAACCCACAGATATGATCAACCACAGATGTTGACATACAGGAATATTCACTTTTATGCCATGAAAATCCTCATGTGCAAAGGTGAAATGAATTGCAGTACTTCTGTACTCTGCAGCTCACACACACACAGAGATATATTATTATGGAAAACAATAATTAAGCCGAAAAACGGCCAAAATGGGTGAAATTCGTTTGCGATAGATTTGAAAATTGAAAATTCGACCCTATTTTATTTGATATTATGATTTTATACCTATTAAGGTATCAGAAAATCATAACGACCATAGTCATATCTCGTGTAACACCCTAGATAGCAGGTGTGGAATATGTAGGGGTGTACATATTGGCTGTAACGAAATGCGTCAAAATGTTTTACGCATGATTTCAAAATGAAAATTTCGGATTGATTTTTTTTTGCTGATATGATTATTCAGCTATCAATAAACAATCCCTGATTTATGCAGCACTTGTAACACCCTGTAACACCCTAAAATTGAATGTGTGTGTCAGGGGTGTAACATACCTCCTGAAAACCACGTAACATTCAGTGTGGTATTAAATGCAGTTTTGCTTAAAAATGTTTGCAAAATATTTATACTGCTTTAATTTTACCTATTTTAGGGTTACTGATACCAAGTAACACCCTAAATACACTGTTGGGGATATGGGCCACTGTAACGTAACACGCCCTAAAATGCCACTAAATATTGGATAAACTTCGTGTTTGGCATAAATATATCATGCTGTAATCAGCACAGACATGATAATATTTCGGGCAACAACCCAAGAACTGTTGGGCAACAACCCTAAAACTGTATGAGCTGCTTCCTACAAGGACTGCAAGCTATAAGCTATAAGCTGTAAGCTATAAGCTGTAAGCTATAAGCTATAAGGTATATAAGCAACTGACCTGCCTATATGTTCACTGTGCCTGGGGCACTACGACAGATGCTCGGAAATATGTTTTTGATTGAACGTGCAAAGGTACACAATTCGGATTTTATAATATACTGGATCAGGGCCAGATTGAGGTACAAACGATAATTCGGTTCCGAGTTCTGAAGACTAAACACTTCTCAAGTGCTCCACTTATTCACTCGTCACTCAGGTTGCAGGGTCAACCACTCGACAGCCGATGTCACACTTCGGCTCAACGTTCAATTCCCGATCCGATCTCATTTCTAATTCCGATTCGTCATTCTCGATTCAGATGCTATGTCGACAGACCGACACGATGACTGCCACACAGTACTGTCATACTACTGTACTGTCATACTATCATACTGTCATAGTGTCATACTGTCATAGCCCCGACATCTGATACTGTATTCGATTTCATTGTCTTTTCAACCCCGATGCGAATCTGACCATTCTTCGAGGGTCTGACTGAGTGCCACGATGACACCCCCCACAGTACTGTCATACTACTATAGTGTCATACTGTCATACTGTCATAGTGTCATAGTGTCATACCCCGGACATCTGGTACTCATTCTCATCGTGATTTCAAGCCCAATTTCACTGTCATCGTGCCAATCCCAGATTACTCCCGATGACACACATACAGACGCATAGGCATATCGGCTCACGCTGTGCCTCCGGGCACAACTCTCCCCCCCTTAGGAGTGGTCTACCTCCTGGGATCACTCCGCTAAGGTACCCATCTAAGTTCCAGTTCTTAGGTTTTCTGGTTCCTTTCTGTTTCCAGTTCTTAGGTTCTCTGGTTCCTCTTCGAGCACAACTTGCCTGCCGCTACCAGGGCACCACTTTCACGAAGGAGGGTGCCGCTTGGAATCTAAAGCGGGTCTTCAGTCTTGCGGAGGCGTAAATGTCGGAAAAGTTGTCGCAGCAGGGGCGCTGGCACGGGATATACGCTTGCGGATTGGCCCGCTCCAGTCTGCTGCGGATGAGGTCCCAGCTGAGCAGTCTCTGGATGAGCACCGGTTGCCCATCTGCACGCGCACGGTGTCGAAGCAGTACAGCGTAGCAGGGGCGTGGGTGGTGCTGAGTTCGTCCATATGCAGGTGGGCTTCATGTACTGCGTACCGTACATGCAGTAGGTACACACCAGCGGGGGAGGAAGCTGGCGCATCATGGGGCGAAGCCGCAGCGCGTTGGGGAAGCGACCTCTGGGGTTCTCCATAAACCAATGTTTTGGCTCCAAGTAGTCAATGATCTGCAATGCTCGTCGTACGATTTTGTCAGCCTGGGGAAGATCAGGGGGTCCTCCAGTGGTGCGCGCTTGACTGTACTGTCTGCAGGGGGGACTGGCCCAAACGACATCGAAGAATCCCGGCGGGTATTGTTTGTAGTCCCACTGTAGGATGTCTTGTACGTGTGTGGGATGCCAGATGTGTTCGGAGTCGAGGGTCACCACGGAAGCGGAGGGGAAGCAATTTAGGAATTCTCTTTCCACCGATCCGGTACCACTAAAAAGTACAAGAATTCTGGGCATGCGGGTTGCTTCCGTCTGGATCGCCAGTAGCTCTGTCACCAGTGCCAACGACCCATCCTCTGTGCGTTCTTGACGTTCCCACGGCAGAGGGGTACCCTGTTCCATCTGTTCGAGCTGGTCCAGCTCATCGCAGGGATTAGTGATGAGGTGAGCCAGTGTCATCCCAGCTTGAGCAGAGTGACGGCCACGTTGCTCACGTCGCCGAGTGGCTTCGTCGCGAACTTGTGCTTCCATGCGCAGTCTCGCTTGTTCAAATTCACGAAGCTGTTGAAGTGGACTTCCGCGTTCGAGTTTGTCACGCGTCCTCCATTGGTCATGAGCTTTGGAG
>LGRX02012574.1:0-31404 GCA_001247695.2 Cymbomonas tetramitiformis
TTGAGTTATGTGAAAAAAATAAGGTTTTTTCTAAAATTCTACTAAGAATTCCCGTTTTCCATTTTTCATTTGTTCTATATGGAAGTTCCCATTCCCATTCCCAATACCCCTCCCCCTGTGCGAAACGAAACCTGAGTTGAGGTATTTCAAACTTGAGTTATGAGAAAAAATAAGGTTTTTTCTAAAATTCCCACTGGGAATTCCCGTTTTGCAGATTCCATGTGTTCTATATGGAAGTTCCCATTCCCATTCGCAGTACCCCCCTCCCCCTGTGTGAAACGAAACCTGAGTTGAGGTATTTCGAACTTGAGTTATGAGAAAAAATAAGGTTTTTTCTAAAATTCCCACTGGGAATTCCCGTTTTGCAGATTCCATGTGTTCTATATGGAAGTTCCCATTCCCATTCCCAGTACCCCCGTGTGAAACGAAACCTGAGTTGAGGTATTTCAAACTTGAGTTATGAGAAAAAATAAGGCTTTTTCTAAAATTCCCACTGGGAATTCCCGTTTTGCAGATTCCATGTGCTCTATATGGAAGTTCCCATTCCCATGCCCAGGATGCTACCACAATTGGGTTGTGAACCCGGGGCATTGGGTGAACAATCAGTATCGGCTGAACGAATAAGCCATGTGATACTCGCATGCTTGTTCAGTTCATGCTTAAAGCGAAGATGAGTTTTCTCCGAACCATTCGGTTCTTCAAGACTTCATCTTGCTTTACCATCTCGATGCCACAACCTGGCCTCTCGATGACAGGTGTCACTCAAGGTGAGTGGATGACAGATGGTATGACTGTACTGTATATGTCATAGTCGACCGTACTGACGACTGTCTGTCATTATAATATATGACATGACACGACATGACATTATATGATGTGACATTGTATGACACGTATGACATGTATGACACATATGTCATCGGTCATAACCCTGACAGTTTGGGTACCCCTTTATCGTCACGAAACTAGAGGCGATCCCGAAGTTAGATACGATAGCCGGACTCGTCGCTACACTGTGTTTGTATTCACATACTTCAAGTATATAAAGAGGTATCGTATACCATTCCGCGTATCTGAGCGTCTAGGAAGGTATATGCTATAGTATTAATGCTCTAGAAAGGTATCTGGGATCTTCCGTCGCCCCAACTCTCCCCGACGTCATGCCCAAATCGTCACAACCGCACGCGCGACTAATTCCGAGCGAAGACGCCATACGCATCTCCGCACCACCTACCTACGCCTACGCAATTGGCGTCGCTAAACAAAACATGGCAAAGAGCAGTGAGAAATAATAACATGGAATGGGTCCACGGCCTTCAGAACCGCTCTTGTTAAGGACGCACAAGCGAGCCTTAAGATATATATTATTTGATAAGATAGCACGGATGATATTGAACAGTATCAACTTGTGCAGAGTAAGAGCGGGTGATGAGTGCAGACTTCGTCCGAAGATACTGTTGTAGCACAACGCTACGCTCATCTATACCGAATGCCTCCCATCTCATAGATGGCACCGCTATTGGGGTGTGAACCCAAGGCATTGGTTGAACGACTAGTATCGGCTGAACGAATAATGCGTTCGCCATATGATACCCGCATGCTTGTTCAGAACATGCTAGAAGCGAAGATGATTTCTTCTCCGAACCATTCGATACTTCAAGATAGCATCTTGCTTCGCCATTCTCGAGTCCAACTTACGGCCTCTCGATGACATGTGTCATTCAAGTCTTACCTTGAATAAATGACAGATGATGTGATTCATCATCTCGATGACATGTACAGTCATAGTCGACCGTACTGACGACTGTCTATCATTATAATATATGACATGACTCGACATGACATGGTATGACATGTCTGACAGGTATGACACGTATGACATGTCGGACATGTATGCCACATGTGTCATCTGTCATAACCCTGACAGATCTCCCCTCTTAAAAGAGTTGTGACCTCACAACGGGCATACCTTTGTATATGTCTTTAATGTCTTTGTTGTTGTTGCTTCTGCTGGTACCAGTCTTCTTTACACCGATTTGAGGCGTCCCTCATGGTGTTTTTAGGATATTGAGGGGAACTGAGTCCACTTTAAACCCTCACCTTAGGCAGTAGCCTTACAGTTCTTAGGATGTAGCCCCCTTTGAATTGCGTATCGTATTGCAGAGTGACGATTCAAGGTTCAATGAATTGCGTTTCGTGATACAGATTGACGCTAGATTGCTGATTGATCTCTGCGTATCGTGTTTCAGAGTGACGATTCAAGGTATCCGAGGTTTACGTTACGGATTATTTGCGCTAGCCGTCGACGCCTTTGCGAACGATGATCCCACGATTTAACAATTTATAATCGCACGATTCTCGGCCTTATATATATAACTGATCGACAAACCGGTACATGTTTCCACAGTTATTATATATAGTGCACTCAACCCTTCCTCCCCTCCTGAAGACATCAAAGGAGGTTCACAGGCGGTCATGGGGAGCCCTTTGGATGTTTCCGGAGTTATTTCACCGGGGGCTTGTTTTAGTGCTAACGGAGTGGCCCTGATTAACGGAATTGGATTTATAATCCTTAACCGGTCTGCTCAACTCCTCAATTTCTTTTTGTCCAGTACGCACGCTTTGACGAACATCTGTCGCGATGATTGAGAGTGGATTCGCCACGTACTAATGTGAAATTTATTTTAGTTATGTTTGTCAGGCATAACTTAGGATCACAACTCCGTCTACCTCAGTCGAGGTCTCCGGTAGTTTCGGATGACTGGCCATAGAATCCGATGACTAACCACGGTCTTGGCAAAGGTAGCATTTAGCAGTTTTTATTTATCCACAGATATGATATCTCGCATGTATGCGTATCTGTGCAAGGGTATGATTTTGTACAAGGCTCACTACACCTTTAGCAAGGAAGGATCAATTTCCTGCTTCTATGCAACATAATGATAAAACATTAAGAGCAAGGTATATAGATGATCGACATGTATTAGTATATATTACAAGAAGTAAGGGCATCAGGCTTAATATAATGTTTAGCCTTCATAGGCAGGTATCATGTCTGCTGCATTGGTCAGCTCTGTGGCTTTGACCCAGGTGTCATGCTCAGGGCCGTAGCCTGCATATCGCATTAAATAGTACTTGACACCTCTAGTGATCTTATCTGAGAGTATATGTGATATCTCAAACAGTGGTTGCCCTTCTTCGGTGATCATCTGTGGCAGAGGCAAAGGTGCTTGGATCGAGTCGTTATACAGCTCTATTCTGGATACAGGCTGTACCGGATGGATACGGATATCGAGGTCTCCGAAATCTAAATCGTATGCACGCCCATGGCTTAGGACTTTGGAAATAGTAAACGGCCCAATATATGGCTGCTTAAAGTGGCTGCCTGCCTCTGTCAAACCAATCCATTGGATAAACTCGGTCCGTAAAAGAACTTTCTGCCCTACTGCATATTGTCGGGGCATGTGAGTCTTATTGAATCTGGCTTGGCTAATTTCTGCTGCTCGGGAAATGTTGTCTACCGCGTTGGCATGTACAGCCGAGTACTGGTCAAAATGATCTCGAATAGCATTCTGTATTGGAACAGGAGCTTCTGGCGGAATAGTTATTGCCAGGTCATGAGGCGAAAGTGGCTGCGCCATCGAGTCGAGATAGAATGGTGAATAACCAATAGATGCAGAAACTGTGTTGTTAATTGCAAACTCCACCAGAGGCAACTTGTCCTCCCACGAATTGGCTGAAGTATCATTGCAACAACACCTGTGGATGAAAAAGTACTATCTAATCAGTTTATAAACCAGAGGATGGTGAATCATGCATCAAACAAATTGAAAAATACCTGAGGATGTCCTGAATGAAGGCATGGCTCCTCTCATTGCTTGCATTCGACTGTGGATGGTGTGAAGACGTCATAGACAATCTCGTACCAGTAGATTTCCACAGTGTTTGCCAGAATGTAGAAGTAAATCTGGGGTCTCGATCTGAGATGATGTTCCTCGGAAGACCATGGAGCTTGAAGATATGCTGCATATATATTGAAGCAGTATGCTGAGCAGTCCAGGTCATGTTGAAGGGAATGAGATGACAGCGATGAGAGAATTGGCACATTACCACAAATATATTGTCGTGCCCATTAGTGGTGATAGGCAGGTCAGTAATCCAGTCAAGAGATACATCAAGCCATTTTGTCTTAGGCACACAATATCGTATATGTGACTGACCATAAGGCTTGTGTCGCCTCGTTTTCTGGCGTTGACAAACGGGGCACTCCCGAATGTACTGGATGGCTGCCGTCGTCATTCCTGGCCAATAATATCGGCTACGCAGTAGATGAAGCATGCGATTTTTGCCTACATGACCAGAAATAGTGGCTGAGTGGCACTCATGAAGGAGAATGTGGCGAAGTTGTGTGATCTCACCGTCATCTGTAGGAACCTTGGCAGTAGGTGGAATGTACAGCTGTCTGCCAAATATGGTCTTGCGATAGATCAACCCCTGAATGAGCTCGAAGCTGAAGCTGCTGACTGACTGTGATGAAGTCGATGATGTCAGCTTAGCCAATATAGTCTGTGCAAATGTGTCACGATCATACTGGGATATAATGGCGTCGTGAAGCTGATGAGCTGATGAAGAAGATATAAGAGCAATGAATGTAGGATTTGTAGGTGGTATGACTGGAACCTCGGTGATGTCTATATGTTTCAGACAATCAGTGAGTTCAAAGAGTGTAGAGATACGAGTGAGTGCGTCTGCAACCTTATTCTTCTCGCCCGAAATGTGCTCTATTCGGAAGTTGTACTCGGAGAGCTCATCCAACCACCTCGCCTGTTGTGGGCTTAGTGTGGATTTAGACTGGAAATAAACCAGTGGCTGATGATCTGAGCGTACAATAGTCTCAGGAGCTCCCAGCAAGATGTGGCGAAAGAATCGGAAGCCCTCCACAATAGCGAATAGCTCGATCTCAGGAATAGGCCAACGTCTCTGTGTATCGAAGAGAGTGACGCTGTGATAGCCACATGGCTTCGTACCTTTTCCTTGATCCTGTAGTACCACTTGACCAACGTGTGTGCCTGATCCATCGACCTCCATAATAGATGGCAGTTTCTGATCTGGAAGCTGTAGTACTGGAGCATTGCAGATGGCACTTTTGAGGTTATCAAATGCCAGCTGCTGCTCAGATTCCCAGACAAACTCTGCATTATCTTTAAGGAGACGATTGAGCGGCTCGACAATCTTGGAGAACTTTGGTATGAATCTCCTAAATTGACCGACCATGCCCAAGAATGACCGAAGGGATGACTTGCCATCTTTAGCCATACGGCGTAGAGGCTGCTTTCCAACGGTGGGACCATAAGACACTGGAGGCTGTATTGCCATGACTGCTCGGATTCTGTCTTCGATGATGGATAGGCCTGCTTCAGAGATGTGACGTCCGATAAAGTCTATGGATCTGACGAACAACTCCACCTTGGAAGGCCTGATGAAGAACAGGTGATCTCTGCAACGCTGGAGGAACTGTCGGACATGACTCACGTGGCTGTCAAAATCCGGACTATATACAATAGTATCATCCATGAAAATGACAAGGAACCGATCGATGAAGTCGAAGAATGCCCGATTTCCTACACGTAGAGCTGTTGCAGGAGCATTGGTCAATCCGAAAGGCATAACTGTCCACTCATAGGAACCGTATCTGGTGCGAATAGCTGTTTTGTGGATGTCATCTGGATGTATAGGGATCTGATGGAAAAACTGATTGAAGTCGAATCTGCTAAACCATCGTGCACCTTTTAGCTGTTCAAGAAGGGTGTCGTGTGGTGGCAATGGATACGTGTCCTTAATTGTGATGTTATTAAGGGCTCGATAATCACAGCACATCCTCCACTTCCCACCTGGCTTAGGAGCGAAAATGATTGGACATCCATATGGAGATGATGACGGACGAAGGATACCCAATTCGACATACTTGATGATCTGTCGTTTGAGCTCTTCCATCATGGGCACTGGTATGGTACGAACTGGCTGCGATGGCGGCTTGTGCCCAGGTTCAATGTTAATTCGATGATAACCACCTTCAAACCGTTATGGCCTATGACCAGCTGGAAGATCCTCCTGGAATATGTCTGAAAAGTCTTCTCTCATTTGATCACGTGCTGCTGTGACCTCTGGGTCTTCCATAGTGGTGTCTGAGTCTGCTGTTGCGAAGACCAGTTCACCATTGACCTTTGAGAGAAAGAAGAGATAAGCTACGGCTTTTTCAGCCGAACCACTGGATCGAATACGACGTAGGTGCTTTCTCATGGTGGTGGCACTGACCAATTCCATTTCAGGAAGGCCATCTGAGCCTGGAGTCTGTTCAACTCTGGATAGTACTGTGCGAACACTGGAGCCTGATGAGTGCTTCGTCCTAGTGATCGTCAGATTTTTGGACTGGAAGTCAATGTGTGGATTTCTCCTTTCCAACCAATCTTGACCCTGGGGATGACAGTGAATGGTTTCATGTCAATGATGTAGAAATCCTCTGTGTCCTTATACTTACCCAGCGTGAATGTAGCATTGGGAAGATATGATGTACAGGGTAGTTGGCTTCCTCCAGCCAACCCCACTGAGAATGATGAGGAATCTGTGGGTGCTATACCAAGCTGAGCAGCGAACTGTCTATCGATGAAAGACGATGTAGCTCCTGGGTCTACCAATATATGAGTACTCTGTCCATATACTTTCCCTTTGTACAACAACAGCTTCTTCTGTGATTTCAGCTGTGCTGTCTGAGACTGCATCTGTGCGATGTGCTCTGAGGGAGTGTCCATCTGCTGAAACTGTAATGTCAGACTGGAAAGGACTTCTTCTGAGATACTCTCAACCCGGCCACTTGCTTCAGTGGCATCTTCAGGCTGATTTACCTTGGGGGTGCTCTCAACACTGGTACCTGTGCAGTACCCTGAGAGTTTCCCTGAGGAGCTGGAGCTGAAGCTGGAGCTGGAGCTGCAACTGCTGCATTGATGCTGTGCTGACTCTTTAGCTCCTTAACCAGGGTGTTGATCGTGTTGACGAGTTTGCTAGACTCATTCTTAGCACCCTGATTCTGTTGTTGCTGTCTCCTGAAAGGATTCTGAGCTGGTGGCTTGCCTTGTATGGCTTTTCCATCTGGGGTCTTGGTGGAGAAACAATTCTTTGTGACGTGATTGGTACGACCACAACGTTGGCAAGGCTGAGGAGGATTTGGTGCTGCTCCTTTTCCTTTCCCTTTACCTTTGCCTTTTCCACCTTTCCCTTTGTTCCGATTCTGATTGGCATTTGGATTCTGATTGCCATTCTGACTCTGATTCCAGTGCCTATTGGATCTGTCATATGGCTTTCTGCCACGCCCCTTGTCCTTCTCCTTTCTGACTGGGCCTCTAGATGACTGCTCCTTCTGCCCCCGATATTGTAGGGTCTCCGACTGCTTCGAATGAACAACGTAATTCAAGTCGAGCAGTATCTGTGTGGTTCGTGACCACGACAAATTATTCCTTTCATTCTCTGTTAGGAATCTTAAGTGGAACTGTCTGCGGAGATCAGGATCCACGCTGCTGACAAATCTGTCCTTTATCAACACATCGTCCGGGTCAACTGCTGCTAAAGCAGCCAGTGACGTGAACGTGCGCAGATAATCTGCGAAAGTTTGGTGCCCTTGAGTCAGTGCCATTAGGTGTTTCTTAGCCACTGATCTCTTATGAGGGTTGCCAAACTGGCTGAGAAAAATCCTTCTGGCCCTCTCATATGTGGCTTCTGGTTGCTTAGCCACGACCTGGAAATAATGTCGGTCATTATTTTGGATAAGCGTCAGGATCTCAGGAATACTGTGATCAGGTCCTTGTCTGGAACTCCTGGATACGTGAATTGGAAATATCTATCCACGGTTTCCAACCAAATCTCAGCGTCCTGTCCTGCTTTAAATTCCCTAGGTGGTGTCATTTTCACCTTTGGAACCAAAGTAGACGGGGCCGGTACTGGAGCTGGCATTGGATCGTCATCAGGATCTGTAAAGACTATCGGAGCATTATCTGCTGTATACTCCTCTTCTGGTTCCAGTGGTTCATTTTCAGGATCCCTATATTTGCTCATATCGGGCCTCATGCGACTAATATTGTCGAAGTACCCTATTTGGTCGAATCTGGTCTGGGTGTTGTCATAAACAGCGAGCCACTTTGCGATCTTGAATCGACTGTATGCATCATAGGAACCTAAGATGTCAAAGAACCATGTTGATGGGTCTGCATTGATGGCTGGGATATCTGATTCTTCTGCTTCTGCCATCTAAAAAACAAAACACAACACCAAAGATGCCTTCAGTTAACTGAGTGTGTGTGTTGGTATATATATAGTATATATATCTATGTTATATACATATAGTATATCTGTATGTTATATACTTTTAGTATATCCGTATATTATAATGAGGTGATGTATGTATATATATCCACCTTCTTCCCCCCTCAAGGAAGTGTGAATACATAGGCAGTTGTCAGTTGCCTTTTACCTCATGATATAGCATGCAGTCCTTATAGGAAGCAGCTGTTACAGTTTTAGGGTTACAGCCCTACAGTCTTTGGGTTGTAGCCCTGCAGTTTTTGGGTTGTTGCCCTACAGTTTTTGGGTTGTTGCCCGAAATATTGTCATGTCTGTGCTGATTTCAGCATGACATATATGCCTAACACGAAGTGTATCCTATTATATAGGTGGCATTTAGGGTATGTAACGTTACAGTGATCCCTATCCCCTACATTGATGTTAGGGTGTTACTGGCATCAGGAACCCTAAAATATGTTAAATTAAAGCAGTGTAAACATTTTGCAAAGATATTTAAGCAAAACTGCATTTAATTTTTCAATGTGTGTCACGTGGTTTTCAAGAGGTACGTTACACCCCTGACACACACACACACGTGATTTTAGGGTGTTACAGGGTGTTACATGTGCTGTAATATTTTTGGGCATATTTATCAATAGCTGAATAATTATATCAGCGAAAAAAATCAACCCGAATTTTTCATTTTGAAATCATGCGTGTGAGTTTTTTACGCATTTCGTTACAGCCAATATGTACACCCCTATATATTACACACCTAATATCTAGGGTGTTACATGAGATATGACCATGATCATTATGTTTTTCTGATACCTTAATAGGTATAAAATCGCAATTTAAGATAAAATGGGGTCGGAATTTCAGTTTTGAAATTTATCGCCAACGATTTTCACCCATTTTACACCTTTTTGGTCATTTGATTATATCTCATTTGATTATATCTCGGTGTGTGTGGAAGTTGCAAGTTACAGAACTACTGCAACTTACTTCACTTTTGCACATGATAATTTTCATGGCATAATAGTGAATATCTCTGATGATCAACATATGTGGTTGATCATAAATATGGGGTTTACTGATTTGAAACCCATTGAAGTTGATTCACTTCCTGATGATTTAATAGGTGTATCAACTGTAAGCGGATTAACCACTTATGTGATAACTTGTCAGAACCTATGATATATTTGGGCATATGGCTGTGCACTAAGAGCATATCAAAGTGATATCTCTAGATTCCAAATATATCAGGACACAGCTTGATAATAATCTAAGCAGTTCAACACAACACAATGTGTGTGTGTGTGTGTGTGTCCACAACAACCTATGTCAGTTCAATATGTAAGTACTGATCTGAGTATGTACATGCTTTTTGTGCTGATCATTACTGAATCAATTGTCACAATGCAGTATGGTTGTTGTTCTTGCTCCAGCGATAATGAAAAGGTATGGACAGTGTTCAGCAGTTACCAGCTGCATTGTGAACACTGTATACTGCCTTCGGGTCTGGAGATATTCTCCATCCAGCCCTTCAGCATGTAGTTTTATCCTGTTTACCTTAGCTATCGCCATCACTGACATCCAACACGCACATGTGTTTGTTGGATGGTATCTATATTATCATACACATAGTTGACATTATAGTTGATCATTTCACTTACTGAGTCAGTGAATGTCATTATACATAGTAATGTCAGTGGTGTGTGTATTGTGCAGGTACTTGCTGATTTAGTACATGTAAGTGTGTGTGTGTGATTGTTCAATATACACACTTGTATGCAGGTGATTTCTGGTATTACAATATACCAAGATGATTTATCATGCAGGATGATCTGTATACCAAGTACTGAATAAATCTAGCATGATATATATATATATATATCAGCTTAGTGGTGATTGTAATCCTGAATACTCTCATTTACAATAATGAGTTGCTTGGTTTATTTCACATGTAGTTCCGGTGAGCATTCCATTCAGTGATCCACCATAGAACGAACATGCTCATCCCAAATCCTTCGTCAGAGCATGTCGAGCTAATTATGGTGTTAAGATCACCTTCGGGCACCTTACACTTACATGGGTTCCAATATAGCTTACATGCACTGCAGTATGCTTTGTGCAATGTATAATGTATTGTGATGTGATGCCATGTGTCCCAGTTGTTGACGTGATCAAACTGGTTTGTACATTACAGCTGTTATCATGGTCAAGCTGTATAAATAATGCATGCACATATCACAGTGATGCAGTTGCTCAGTATAATAATGTACAGGTGGTGAAATGCACATCTGCTGCATGCACTCGGTATATACTCAATGATGGTGTATACTGCAAGTGTGTGTGTGTGTGTTGCTGCAGGTGTTATTATCTCCACACACTCGAATTTTGCACACACTATGATGTTGCTGCAGAGTATTCAATGATCTGTCATGTTGAGCGTGTATGTGTGTGTAAGCTATTCACACAGCATTTATGCAGTTCACACTCATGATTGCAGGTTGGTATACAAATCTGACAGTGAATAGAGTATATTATCTCAGCAAACATCAGAGTATTATATGGCATGCTGCAATATATTGTCATCATGCGTCCGTTCAGGATAATCCCGGTAAGTATACATATATTCTGTCAAGGATATCATGACGCGCGCAGATGATGCATCAGTGATTGTTGCAAGTATCCATAATGACGGTATGTTGATGACACTTTGCATACTGACATCGTCATCAAAAAATTGCAAAATAATCATCGTGTACAGTAAGCGATTTGTTGCGATCATGAAAATCGCGATGGTGCGCGCTGCTGATAAAGAGCACATCTTGTCGCAGTATGCATAGCACATGATACGAGTGCTAATTTTCGCGCGGATAATGATTCCGCTGATGATTTTTGTGTCCGCGTCTCAATTTACGAATTTCGTACAGCTGCGAATCGTTTCTGCGCGTACATGTGATCGCTGCGCACATGTATGCCGCATGCACACCTTATCGCGCTGTATAGGTGACGATCAGCTGTTGTGTACGATCTGCGAATGCGAATGTGACGATATATCCTCGCGCACTATCTTCGCTTATACAGCGGTCAGTATATGCAGTATATCAGTGTTTATGCGATTGCGACGCCAGATATTATTCGCGCTCCGCAACCTGCATACACAAAATTTTCGATATCTATGTTGCACTCACACTAGAGTTCTCGTTCTCGCCTGGACGATCGAATACCAACTGTTAAGGACGCACAAGCGAGCCTTAAGATATATATTATTTGATAAGATAGCACGGATGATATTGAACAGTATCAACTTGTGCAGAGTAAGAGCGGGTGATGAGTGCAGACTTCGTCCGAAGATACTGTTGTAGCACAACGCTACGCTCATCTATACCGAATGCCTCCCATCTCATAGATGGCACCGCTATTGGGGTGTGAACCCAAGGCATTGGTTGAACGACTAGTATCGGCTGAACGAATAATGCGTTCGCCATATGATACCCGCATGCTTGTTCAGAACATGCTAGAAGCGAAGATGATTTCTTCTCCGAACCATTCGGTACTTCAAGATAGCATCTTGCTTCGCCATTCTCGAGTCCAACTTACGGCCTCTCGATGACATGTGTCATTCAAGTCTTACCTTGAATAAATGACAGATGATGTGATTCATCATCTCGATGACATGTACAGTCATAGTCGACCGTACTGACGACTGTCTGTCATTATAATATATGACATGACTCGACATGACATGGTATGACATGTCTGACAGGTATGACACGTATGACAGGTATGACATGTATGACACATGTGTCATCGGTCATAACCCTGACAGCTCTAGTGTTTCCGGAGTGATACTGATCTGCGAAGATACTTAAGCTAAAAACCTAAAACCCGTATTCGTCACCCGCTGACTGTTGTACTACGATTACTAGTCACTATCTCAGGATGGAGACTGTGATCTAACTCAGGGGTCATAACCGGTACTATCGGTCAGAGCTTCCTGGTCGGATTTCACCAGTTTGAATTTTGGTAAAGGTGGTAGCAGAGCGACTAGAGACTGTCCCTCGAGGGATATTTTCCCGGTCTTTGCGGGCGGCGTATCTATGGCAGTCTATGGTAGGGTACAAGCGGATGCGGATCTTGTTTTTAACTTTCCGAACTGTCCCAAAAGCTGCAGGTCATATGATCGCGTTCTCTCAATAATTTTCAACTGGTAACTTGCGAAGCTGTGTTTTAATTCGCTTAACTATCTGAGTAGAATTCGGTTGACTGTACGATCGCTTCGTTTGGCGTGCACAGAATCTATGTTGCGCCCGCTTTCGGCAGAACCTTGCAATTCAAGGTGCGTATTATTTTTTTGGTCGCTTTCCATGATGCAAATTGGCACACGCGTGTATCGTTACTGACGTTTGGTGGCTTACATGCACGCGGGCAGCTCGCGCGATGTTCGCCGCATCGCTGAAGTACCGTAGCATTACGCATTGTGCACACAAAGAAAATATATCAATTTCGCACGGATCGTATACAATGTTAGGAGTCTTTAGGACACCGGGATAATAGACCAGATAACAGCTAAATCGAAGACAACTTCCGAGTATATGTGCAAGTAATAAATAAGCCTCGAATGATACGCTGTAAATATTGGTTTACATAGCCTGAAAATGATATCTGTTGTTTTTCGGCACTCTAGAATTTCGTAGGTCTCGGGGACTTCGGAAGATCGTACTGATACTTGAAAAGCAAATATTTGCGATGGGAATACAGTTCTTGCATTTTACTCGACTCCTCGTTTGCGGCCAGATTCTGAGGGCTTTCGGTGCAAAATCGCATCTCGCATTTTCAAGCAAAGGCCTGACTGAAATGGATCGAGCGCGATCTCCATGGCTGACGTTTCTACAAGAATCTCAGGACTCTTTTTCTCACGCTCCTCAGAGCAGCGTGAGAAAATAGTCCTGAAACGAGGAGCTGGACCGTGAACGTCAGGTTGTCATCGCAGAAAATGCGAGATGCAAAGTCCTCAGTCCTGAAAATCGAAATGATGGGGAACGTTGAGTTGGAGTCCTCATCGCGACGCCGCAACAGGGACTTTAAAAAAAATGATGACACCATCGCAAACCGTCAGAAGAAGGTAATGGAAATGTGAGTTTTCATATGCACCAAATTTGAGAAAAGCTTACCAAAGTACCCTTACCGAAGTTTGAGACATTCTCCATTTAGGCAGTAGCAAGAATATTGTAACACATAAGTTGTCAATGCTTTACAACATGTAGGACGGCTTTACACTGCTAATCCAAATAATCTGCTAGATCAAACTTTGTAGACAACTGAGGAAGTGGCTCGATCAAGATTACAAAAGCTCAGGATAACTTTTGTTTAACTAAAATAATACGCTCTTCTGAAAGTCTGCGTTATCCCATGCCACAGCCAGACAGGCATAGCTAGATATATATAGCCACCAGGAATTAGCCTGCAGCAGCACTGAGTACCTAGAGGGGTCTCCGCTCGTGAAAGAGGGGTGTGTCTTTTGCCAGCACTTCATCGAGAAGTTCTCCCTCACCTTGCTTTATACAGATTTACCTGTTTCTACTACGAGAATTGGGGATTCCAAAACTTTGAAAAAAGTTTCTTTCTCAAAAAGCTCCTTGCTCTATTGATCAACTGGTGGCCTCAAGTTCTCCCAGATGAAGATTGCACCCTCACTGCCACAAGACACGATCATGCTTCTATCGGGGCTGATTTTAACCTTTGTGATCGCGCCGCTGTGACCCCTGCCTACGAAGTAACAGTGACCCTCGTCGTAGCCCCAAACCTTGACGTCCTTGTCGCCACCGCCGCTGACGATAGCCTCACCGTCTGGGCTGATAGCCAATGCATTGAGCTCTGCGGAGTCCGAGCCGTCGAGAATGCGGATAGCCTGACCGTCGTAAGCATCCCAATAAGTAATCTTGCGATCTGTTCCAGTGGTTACAAGCTGGCTTTCGTCAGGGTGGTAGAGGATGGCCTTAAAGAACGTGGACGCAAATAGGCTGTTGTTGCGCGTAAAGCGAGTTAGATCCCAAATAATACAGGAGCCGTCGCTACTAGCGCTGACGCACTCCGAGTCGTTGGCCCGGAGCTCGATAGCGTTCACCGGGCCTTTGTGCTCCTTCATAGAGGCGATCATGGACTGGCTCTGCGGCCCTATCCGCCACACTCGCACTTGGCCCTCTTTTCCTCCGCTGATCACACGCCTGCAGTCATTGCTACCGACAATAGCCGTCACGCCTTGCTGATGCGCGTCGTTGATGGTGTAGATGAGCTTCCCGCTCTGTGGACCGAAAGCACGGATTTTGCCGTCGCTCCAGCCGCTGATTATGCTCTTACCGTCTTTCATGAAAGAGACACAGTTGCATGTGATATTGGGCACCTGAATTCGGAGCAACTCCCTATACTCCTGGGAGTGCCAGATGCGGATGTCTGAGGTGGAGCACGTTGCGAAGAGTTTGCTGTAGTTGTGTGGGAAAGCAATATCGTTGATCACATCATAATGATTCGTTTGCTCCAGCTCGGCCACCATTTTATTCTCGCCCGAGAAATAGCGTACGTAGTACATATTGCAGTGTGCAGTCGCGCACAGGAAACCAAAGCTTCCGTCGGGGAATACGTCGTTCGTCATCACTATCGAGGTAACGCTGCTTCCAACTTTGATAGAACAGATAACGTTGAGTTTTGAGTGCCCAATGATGCTGATAGTCCCATCGCCTCCGCCGATGATAATGTCCCCGGTAGGAGTCAACGCTGCACAGAGAATTCCCTTGGGAATTTTTTGCTTAGGTCCAGAGTTATTGAAAAGCTTCGGCCCGAGGCTGACTTGCAGCAAGTCGCCAGAGGTGGTCCCGCAGTAAACGAATTCGTCCTGAAGCACGCGACCAACGACCAACTTAAGTCCCGAAAGTTCACTGGAGAAAAGGAAAGCCTCGGGTAAGCAACAACATAATTTTACCCAAGTTCGCGAAGGGACAGGTGTGAAGGGTAATAAAGATACGGGTGACGTCAAAAAGAAGAAATTAGACAGTGGGAAAAAAAAAAGTTTTCTAAAAATACCGAGACCGACAAATAATTCCGAACAGACCGCTTACTGTTCTACACATAAACCTCTTTTGCTTGACGGAAGCTCAGCTTTGAAGCGTCAAAGGGGAAAGCGGGGTCGCGCCTTATGGTAAGACGAAAATAAGAATCAGTAGCGGAGGATAGGGGAAAGCGGGGTCGCGCCTTATGGTAAGACGAAAATAAGAATCAGTAGTGGCAATTCAAAGAAGAAAGCCGTAACCGAACAAATTGCCACAATACAAGACTACAGGTTGATAAAAGAAACGCGTGCGGTCAGTGGGACAGCGAGGCGACAAAAAGCAAAAGGTCATCTAGAGATACTCACGCGGTGCATGGCATGGCATCTCCAAAAAAGCAATGTAAATAAAAGCTTTAACACAAATAAACAAAAAAAAGTAGAACAAATAGCCTCCTGCAGTGAAGATTATCGCTCCGTCTCTTCTCTCTTTTTCAATTCTGACCTAAAATGAGCATGAGAACAGCTCGTTGCCATGACCGCAGGCACGTTTCTAAAATAGCGTCTGACAGGCAGCAGAAATAAAATTCGATAACACACTCGGAGCCCTGATATCACTGCTTGCAGTATAGCGAGAGCCGCAGGCATACTCGCAGTAAAACGGGAATAGGTAGGTGTTTGAGCGCAAAATCAAAGTTGCAGGAGGAAGACCTACAGATGCAGACTAAAACGCATCAGAAATTTTACTGTGAGCATTCCGCAGTGCTTTAAACTACTCGGGCACGAGGTCGCCGGGAAGACATGAGGCAGGGCATCTCGCACCTGGTGGTCAATCACCATGGTCTCGACGACTCGCTTAATCTGACCGAGTTGGCAACCCGTGGGGCGAATTTTTCTGTTAATAGGGTCGAAGTCCCACACGTCCATGTTGCTGCTTCCAGCAGTGACAAGCTTGTTACTCGTCGTGTTGAAGAATCTGACAGTGAGAACGTTATCATTGGCGGTAGGGCTGCCGCACTTGGCTAAACCGGTCTCCACGTCCCAGACAACCAGGCTGTTGTCGTCTTGCCCGCCAAGCGAGGCTAAATACTGGTCATCATATGAAAAGCTCAAGGACTGAACTTTTACTTTGTGCAGACTCATGCGGTACAGCAGCTTGCGTTCCTCGAGGTCCCAGATAATAATATCTGCACAGAATCCCATGTATGTGATCTGTCCTGAGGCCAGATATCTCCCACTATTGGAGAGCGCGAGACAAGAAACCTTGTCAGAATGACCCTGCAAGAACTCCTGGGACTTGGGACTTCCTTTCTCACGGATAACGATTGTGGAACCGAGTGGGTAAATGAGAGTGGACCCATCGGGATGCAGCAAAAGTCCGCTTTTCACATTTCCGCCAAAACCTATGACACCCTCCAACGGCAACATATCCGTCGACATGGTGACTGAGGGCTCACTATTTGGTAGGTTTCCCTCCAAGTATCTCTATGTCTTGAGCCCGAAAGGGTCCAACCTTCAAACGAAAATAGGCTGGTGCTTCAACAGACGGAATACACTTTAAGCTATTCACAACGTTCGGGTCACAGTTTGGTCGTTGTGGAGCACGTAGGGCGCGGCTGAATTTCGACGCGCTCCCCATCGCATGAAATTGAATGATGAAAACCGCGATCGACAGTTCAGTCTAGTCTCTACAGTACAGTAGTAGTCAATAGTGTATGGTAGACTGGAAGACTCTTCTGTCTTCACTCTACTCGTACTGATCGTACTCTACTCGTACAGATCGAAGATGGCCGTCTCAGTCTCGCCACTCGCGCGTCGCACTCGCGTCGGTCTCGCGTCTCTCTCTCCGTCTGGGCCGATCTTGGATTATGGATTTCACACAATTATTTTTCGCACGTTACCATTGGTCTAATAAAATTAATTAATGATTCAGTTGTTATACAGTTGAGTTGATTGTGTTGCCGGCATCAATGGCCCAATAGTATTTTGTCAAAATCAATTTATCAATGATTAAATTAATTGCTGAAATCTGTATAGGCAGCCCTGACCGGGAGTCCCGGTGCAGGCCCCTATGACAGATTCCTAGGTAGCCAACACTGGACCGTGACTGATCCGTAAGCCTGTGCTGTGACACACCGAGTGTCATTGGTAGCTAGACTCGAGACCGTTCCGACTCCGTGACCGTTCCGGGTATATCTAGCTTAGGGTTTATTTCTTACAAAAAATTTTATCTATATTGGTTCACTGACTGTCTGATATCTTGAACCGGGATATTCCAGTAGGTCGTGGACCCATTCCACGCTATATTCCACAGCTGATTTGGCCATGATTGGCTAAAACAGCCGCTTTGAGAGGTGGTGCGCAACGGCGCGTTTGGGTACGAGTGGGAAGTTTGAGATGAGCAGTTTGTAAGTGCGTCTTTGAGCCGCCGCTATGGGGATTCGACCTGGACCGGGCTTCGTTGGCGCAATGTCCTTTTACGGTATAGTTCTTGCCTTGGCACAACATGCTACCGCTTCTTGGGCTGGTGTCTGCAGCACCTTCGACCTCGACGACGTCTTCCAGTGCCCCTCGCTCGCATGGCTCTACCGCTCCTTGCGTAACTGTGACGTCGCATTTTCCCCACGCCATTACCCTTACGCGCCCCAGCGAACCACCTCCCATCAGGCTTTCAGATTTATGGTCGTTCACACACGTGCAAAGAGGTCCCTCACGAGGGACTCCGACATCGACGCCTCGTTGAGGCTAACTGACGCGGTTCGCAACACACCGACGGCTAGATCACCGGCTGTTACGAACCCCGACCCTACTTCCAACACCGACGCCGACGTCGCGACGAGGAAGTACCTGCAGCAGCAGTCCAAGCTTGTGGACGAGGTCTACAAAGGGCGGCTCCATCGGACATGGGCCAAGGGTATCCGCGAGGATATCCTTGGCGACAAGAAGCATTACTTCAGCGGCACGACTGACGCGGGTCTCCTTTCCGACGTGGTGGTTC
This sequence comes from Cymbomonas tetramitiformis, assembly GCA_001247695.2. Taxonomy (NCBI): domain Eukaryota; kingdom Viridiplantae; phylum Chlorophyta; class Pyramimonadophyceae; order Pyramimonadales; family Pyramimonadaceae; genus Cymbomonas; species Cymbomonas tetramitiformis. The sequence goes on from LGRX02012574.1 coordinate 18,381, forward strand.
AGCTGCGTACGGAGTTTGAGTCCGCTGGGCTGGACCTCGTCTCGTTCGACCTTGACGACCCCCAGGCTCTGGTGGTGAGCAAGGTGAACGCCCTGCTGTACGACGTGCTTGGGCTCATCGTCGAGAAGCACAGCAACGCCCACGTCTGGCTTGCGGGTACGGACGCGTCTGCCGACCGAGATGGACGGCGTGCGCTGGTGGACATCGTGAAGCGCAGCGTACCAGTGGCGTTGCGGGAGTCCTTCCAGCAGGAGCGCATGCCGCGCTTGGTTATCCCGCGAACGTTGACCCGCAGCCGATTTTGGCTCGGGAACAACGTTTGGTGCGGGATAACAAGGCGGCCGACTGGACACCCACTGAGGCCACCCGGAAGCTCAGCCTGTACAGCAGGCTTGACCCGGTGTTCTACGCCGCGGTCAAGGTGCGTTACCCCATGGTGGCCGACCTCGCGTCGGTTTCCCTTGTGGCCTTGCGCTCTTTGGTCGTCGAGATTTACCAGGCATGGGCGCAGACGGACGTCGGGAAGGCCTTCCTGGCCAAGCCCGCAGGTGGTGGCACGTCGGCCCTGCTCACCAGCAGCGAGCACCAGGCGCTGCTGGACAAGATCAACGAGCTGACCGCGCTGGTTCAGCAAAGGTACGAGGCGGCTCCGCCGGTGGTGCCGCGGCAGCAGGACCCGCCGCAGCGGCAGCACGGACAGCGCCGGCAGCAGCAGCAGCGCGGGCAGTCGCAGCGGGGCTTCCGCATGGGGGTCCAATCCCCACCGGCAGTGGGCTACGATCGTGACGAGCAGCGGGCTAAGCCGTTGTGTACCCGTTGCAAGAAGACTGGTAAGGATCTTTACCACTTCTACCGCGACTGCCCTCTTGGCGGTCGCCAACATTCCCCTACTTCCGCCGCAGCTTTCTGCGTACCCATCGACGAGGAGGATGCGGAGGGGGTCCATGCGCTGGCCATGTGTGCCCTCTTCCGGGAGGCGGCAGATGATGGCGCTGAGGCTTTTGCCCGCGCGGCGACGGCGTACGGTCCGCCAGCGGTGCTGTGCGGAGGTGTTGTGGGGGGCGTCGACGTGTCGGCCTACGGCTTCTCCGTTGACGCGGTGACGCCGGTGGCGGAGACGTCCGGTGACGACATCCTGCAGCGGCTGGACAACCTCACGGCGGAGGTCAACGCGGCGGTGGCGCCTAAGGTACATTACACTCACGCCTCTTTCCCGCCACTTGGGGGCATTGCGACGCAGGCTTCGGCTCTGGTGTGTGACGCTGCAGACGCAGGTATCACACCGGAGGAGCAGGTTCCGGCAGGTGGTGCGGCGGCATCGGCATCCGCCGTGCCGGCCCCTGCTATGCCTGTCTTGGAGAATGAGACGGAGCTCTTGGAGCTCTACGGCTACGGCCCGCCCGTGTCCCTTCAATCGACGCGGGTAACCACCACGGAGAAGTCGGGCGGTGAATTCGCGGGGGTTGTGGAGACTGTCAACCACGCCGCGGTTGCGCCGGTTGACTTGACCGGCTACGACACCGACGACTACGAGGATTTTGCAGACGGCAGCTTCGCCGTCAAGCCGCGGGCTCCGGCCATCTCGGCCAATCATGCGTCAGAGCCCGCAGCCCACGTGCCTGAGTCTGGTGGTGCTCCACGCACCTACGGATGTGGCAAGCCACCATGGGGCTTCCCCGCACATGCGGGCCCGTGGGGGTTTCCTTACTTTATCTCCCTCATTCTTTTCATCTCGATCATGGGTGTGGGAGCTGCCGCCTACACGGCGGCCAATGACATCGGCTCTGTGCAGGTATCGGGTCGGACTGCACCACAGCCTGTGCTGTGCAGGGGGGATTTATGCATCTACCCTGGTATATCCGAGCTGGACCCCGTCACTCTAGATGCAGTACTGCACTCCCTGGGTGTTGCGACGGTGGCTCACCGGCCGCCTGACCCACTGGAGAGCAGTGCTGCAAGCTACCACCGTGTGCATTGTGGTGACGGTGCCCCTCTGGACTTTGACCCCGAGTAGTTTCCCTTCTGGCTCTGGCAGTACACCACTCTGGTGGTGTGCAGAGATGTACTTTGACCTCAACGTGGTCTTCGATTTGGTTTATGCTTTGCTTTGACATCTACAATCTTCAATCGGGTTTGCTTACACAGTGCCTTTCAGTTGTTTAGCGGGGGCTCCTTACCCGTAGGTTTCTGCACTTGTGCTAGCTAGAGGGTTTCAATTTGTGTATCAGAATAGCACAGTTGGATTAGCAGTTAGGTTTGTCACCCTAGCTCCTGCCCTAACTTATCTTAACTTCTCTGACTTACCTGTCAGTCACCACCCACAGTGCTGGGGTGGTGTGCTGAAATCTGTATAGGCAGCCCTGACCGGGAGTCCCGGTGCAGGCCCCTATGACAGATTCCTAGGTAGCCAACACTGGACCGTGACTGATCCGTAAGCCTGTGCTGTGACACACCGAGTGTCACAGGTAGCTAGACTCGAGACCGTTCCGACTCCGTGACCGTTCCGGGTATATCTAGCTTAGGGTTTATTTCTTACAAAAAATTTTATCTATATTGGTTCACTGACTGTCTGATATCTTGAACCGGGATATTCCAGTATTAATTAAACAGTCGTTAATTCATGAATTTCATGGAGACAGAGACTTTGACCCCCCACACTGGGGGGTGCCTCTGCCCTCTCTGTCACCCCTCAATCTGAGGTTCCGCAGGTCAGCCTGCTTCCCGTGAGTTGAGACAATAAAACTATCTGGGTCCGACAAATCGCCAATCGCGATTAACCGTGAGGCCCCAAAATACGATTAATCGCGCGATTAATCGTCCACGATATCGCCGGAAACCATATGTACGAATTTACCTCCCATTTCCTGTATGCAAAAAATCTTCTCGGATCCCGCTCACGGCTCAAATCATCATCATGGCTTCCTATGTATGTATGGTATAACTAATCAAATTCCCATCGGATCGAGCGGGTACATGCGGGTTGGATGGTTATATGTGTAAAATGTGTAATGATAATAGCTTTACAAGTCGTGTATGTATGCGTACTCTTATAGTCCTACGGGTGTTAAGGCTACCTATGAGTGTTAAGGAATCGGCGATTAATCGTCGGGGTCCAAAATACGATTAATCGTGCGATTAATCGTGTGAATTTTGACGATTTGTCGGACCTCGTAGAAAACTATGTCTCACTTTTATTATCTCATCTTAGTTCGAGTGTGTGACCTAGCCTGCTTCACTGGCCAGCTTTCGTGATTTCAGTAGACAAATAAATATATATATATATATCCCTACCCTTATATATATTTATTTCACCGTCTCCGTGAGGTTATCGGGCCTTTACCACCGGTCCGTGTCCGCTCGCTAGCTCCCACCTTTTTCTTTGATCCCGCGGCATTCGCGGTATTCCGCAGCGCATCGCTGAACGTATCTGACTGAGCCCATCGCTCTTTACACATCTGACCTCTTCGTGCCCCATCGGCACAACACATCTGACAAGGAGCCCATCGCCCCTTGGTTTTGTCCGGCTGCGCGTGCACATCGCGTCTCATCAACATTTCGGACTACGTCATTCTAGCAATGTCAGCCGACCGCCCTTCGCTCGGCGCTCGCCTTCGTGCATCCCGGGGTGCTGGGGGGAATTCCCCTGGCACTACTCCGCCTGATAGTCCCGCTAGGGACGGTCAGTCGGACCCCATCGTGCGAATGTCCTCACTTCGCCGGCGCCCTACACCAGCATCTCGGGCAGCCACGTCCGCGGAGTTCCACGCTAACGCCTCTGTGTGGGTCTCCACCCCCGTTCGTGCCTCCCAACGTGCTGAGTTCGCCGACAAATTGGACTACGCCTTCGCCTACGGCGAGGAGTTGGCCAAGCTCTTGCGTGGACATGGCTTCAAGTCCACCGTCGGACTCACTCTGGAGGGACCCGAGGCTGAGTCGGATTTTACCGTCCTGCTCGCCAACATGTCCCACGTCTTCCGGAATGCGCTATGGCGACTGGGGGAGTCCCGGTGCAGGCCCCTATGACAGACCCCTAGGACCAACACTGGACCGATGACTGATCTATAGGTTCGTGCTGTGTCACAGGTAGGCTAGTTCCCGAGACCGTTGCGAGACCGTTCCGGGTATATCTAGCTTAGGGTTTATTTATCTAGAGAGTTTATCCACACAGTTCGGGACCCTCTGATATCTAGTGAACTAGGATATTCCGGTAGGTCGTGGCCCCATCCACGCTTTATTCCACTTGCTAGTTTGGCCATGATTGGCTAAACGGCCGCTCGGAGAGGTGGTGCGCGTTTGCGCGTTTGGGTATCAGCGAGAGTTATGAGATGAGCAGCTTGCGGTGAGCGACTTTGGGCCGCAGCTATGGGGTACCGGCTTGGATCGGGTTTCGTCGTCGCAATGTTCATTCGCGGTTTTCTGCACGCTCTGATCCCGCTTGCTACCGAGTTTTGGGCTGGTGACCTTGGCACCTTTGACTTCGACGACATCTTCCTTTGCCCCTCGCTCGCATGGCTCGACCGTTCCGTCCGTATCTGTGACGTCGCATTTTCTCCGCGACCCTACCCAAACGTGCTGCAGCGTGCCGCCTCCCCTCAGGCTTATCTAAAGATGGGTGTGACAACACGAAGCAAGAAGTCCCTTACGAGGGACAACGACATTGACGCCTCTCTGAGGCTCATCGACGGGGTACGGAACACGCCAACGGCAGCTACGCCTTCCGTTCCTACCCCCAACCCTGCATCGAACGAGGACGCGGACGTGGCCGTCAGACGTTACTTGCAGGAGCAATCCAAGTTGGTGGACGAGATCTACAAAGCGCGTCTCCACCGGGCTTGGGCCAAGAGTATCCGTGAGGATATTCTTGGTGACAAGAAACATCATTTTCGCGGTACGGACGACGCTGGCCTTTTGTCCGACCTGGTGGTGCAGCTACGTACAGAGTTTCAGTTGGCTGGGCTGGAGCTGTGTGCCTTCGACACCAAACTGGACATCAAATCTCTGTCCCTGTTGAAAGTCGAATGGTGTTGACGCATAGCTCATACTTTGCAGAGTATCCTGAGACAAAACATTGAAATCATAAGAGTGGACGCATACATATCAGAGCAGCCCTTCAGCTAGCAACAACAAGGCATTATCAATCATATCAAGCATCTCATTGAATACACACTGATTTGGATGCATAGCATACAGACATTATACACAAAACATTGCGTTGGTGCATAGGGTATCTTGAGAAAATCCTTGCAAAAGTGCGTGCATACTAGGGTACTAGTATTGTCGATCTAAAGCTCTCCACTTGGCCAACATGCAATGCGGGGGAAATGAATGGCCGATCTGTTGAAGGGTGTATGGCAAGGGGAACATAATACAGCATTATATGCCCCTTCGTGTATTATCAGTATGCCCCATTGGTGTACCAGCATTTCAGACGATGGCATCGTGTTGTCATACAGCATTACAATCGGTGATGAATCTACGTGCTCGCCGGGTGCGATTAGACCACCAATCGCACAGTCGTAAATTCGATTGACTGTGCAAGTAAGTAATGTACCCGGGTTGGTCCTCGTAAAGAGCCGAGGGTATGGCTAAAAAATGCAATTGCGTGTGTGGGAGGAAGCATAAACACATCCAGTTCTAGACGAGGCGTAGCCCTCGATATCATCCAGCAAACCTTTGCAGGAGGAAAGCAGGCACATTCTGCCAGGTATTGAGCATAAGCCTTGAGCCCAGGAAGTGCGCTGCACATGGCGTGAAGCATTCAAATCACTCGCAGAGAGGGCAAGTGCACCACAGAGCCCTATTTGCAGTCAAATCTCACACTACTCGTTATGCTCCGATTTAGATTAGCAAGGTATATATCGTTTGTATATCCGAGTTTAGCGATCCGTTGTTTCACCGTCGGCAGGGGGTCCCCACTGCCCGAGTTGCTGTTTCCAGCAATTTTTATTGAAAATACACTCGGGCTTCAATTGATATACTATGGATACAGCATACGCTGTCGTGTACAGCCTACGATTTGGGCTTCAACTTTTGCACTGTTAAAGGGTAGTGAATTTCATCCGTCCTTGCAAGCATTTCTGGGATTTGGCAAGAATGAAAACCTAATTTATATATGTAAAGTTATTCCAAAATTCTTATTTACGATACACTCAGACTTCAATTGATATAATATGTATACATCGCACGCTGTCGTGCACAACCTACGATTTGGGCTTCAACTTTTGCACTGTTAAAGGGTAGTGAATTTCATCCGTCCTTGCAAGCATTTCTGGGATTTGGCAAGAATGAAAACCTAATTTATATATGTAAAGTTATTCCAAAATTCTTATTTACAATACACTCGGGCTTCAATTGGATGCAGCATACACTGTCGTGTACAACCTACGATTTGGGCTTCAACTTTTGCACTGTTAAAGGGTGGTAGCACTTCAAATTTGTCGCACCGGGTATTTTATTTGTCGTGTCGCAAGACAGATTGGAATTATACCGTGCGACAGAAATGAGCCGGGGGCTCATATCTGTCGCAGGTGCGACAATCATGAGTACCACGCTCATTTCTGTCGTGAAAATTCACAGAAAATTTCCGAAAATGAAATTAAGCTAGGGGGAACACAAACGAATAGTACCGCGATTATGACTTGAAAAACAAAATTACTGAACGAGTAGTACCGCGAATATTACATAAAACACAGGTGTATTATACGATCACTTGGGGACATTCATATAGCACGGAGCATACATGAGTAGCAAGCAAGCAAGCATTTCAGATGGATAAAGATACTAAGAGAAAAACCGATTACTCTCTTAAAAAATATTAGCATAAATACTTATTACTACTAGGCTGCTAGTTTCTAATACAAGGATTCAACTACCCGAGGGCGATATGAAAATCTAAACTAGGAAACTAGAGCACAGCGCACGTTCCAAAATCTTCAGAACCAAAACGTTTCCTGCAGCACACGAACAGCGAATCAGTCAGGACGTTGGGGATCGAACCCAATACCGACAGCCAACTGCTGTCCGCATTTCACCCTCGGGTGGGCGTCTACGTACAAAATAGACGTTTTGAAAACAGCAGCGGAACAGTGGGTGGAAAATCTAAAATTCTGAACATCAATAATCGGCGAAACCTAAACAGAGCTGGAAGTCACAGGATGCCGCGAGCACTCTGCTGGCGGCATAAAAGGATGCTCGGCGTAAAAAACAAAAACTGCAAAAAACGAAACGCTGGTTAGTAAAGACGTTGGGAATCGAACCCAACCCGTCGGAGAATCCCGCCGGTCTCCAAGCACCCCTTCAGCTTAGTAGGGCCAGAGGGAAAGATGCCGCCAGGAACGTTGCTGGCGGCTTCAGAAAAGGCACAGCATGAATTATACACTATGGCCGTTGCTGGCGCCTTCAGAAAAGGCACAGCATAAACCTGCAAAAAAACAGAACGCTGCTCAGGAAGGAAGAATTCCTGTTGAAAATTGAACCCAAACCGTCAGGCGGGATGCAAAGACGCCCGACGGCCTCCAATCATCCATGTATCGCAGGATGGGCTGCTGGTGGGATGCGGCTCATGTGAGAACATCGCAGGAACGCCCCCCCGCCGGGTTCCACGCATGCACACGAAAACATGGTCGATATGAAATATCGCTAAAGAAAAGTAGCGCGCAAAAATCATTAATCAAACAAAAACACAAGCCGCGCGCTGAGACAGCGAGCAGGTAGGCGCAAGATAAGAGCTTGGAGAAAAATGAAAACGTTGCCGACCAGGATCATACCATATCCACTTTTGTCCGGGGCGCGCCGCCGATAGGAGTGGTGAGATGATCTTGAATGACGAGATGCGTAAATAATTGTAAATTCCGCATATCTTCGGTGTAAAATATGGAATTGTTACCCGTGTCTCTCGTTGTCGGTTACGACCGAACGGTCGAAACAATCCAAGGTAGGACTGCTGAGATGCTATCGTATCATGATTGGTCGGTATAACGCGAGCGCTCGACACATTCATGGTAGGACTGCTGGCATGGATGGAAAACAGTATATATATATCTTCGTGGTATAATTTTGAATTGTTAAACGTTTCTCTCGTTGTCGGTTACGACCGAACGGTCGAAACAATCCGGGGTAGGACTGCTGAGATCGGTAAACCTGTTATTAGAGCAGTTTTGCGACAAATTCATAATTGTAAATTCCGCATATCTTCGGGGTAAAATATGGAATTGTTACCCGTATCTCTCGTTGTCGGTTACGACCGAACGGTCGAAACAATCCAAGGTAGGACTGCCGAGATCGGTAAACCTGTTATTAGAGCAGTTTTGCGACAAATTCATAATTGTAAATTCCGCATATCTTCGGGGTAAAATATGGAATTGTTACCCGTGTCTCTCTTTGTCGGTTACGACCGAACGGTCGAATCAATCCGGGGTAGGACTGCTGAGATGCTATCGTATCATGATTGGCCGGTAAAGCGCGAGCGCTCGAAACAATCCGGGGTAGGACTGCTGGCATGGATGTAAAACAGCATATATATCTTCGTGGTATAATTTTGAATTGTTAAACGTTTCTCTCGTTGTCGGTTACGAACGATCGGTCGAAAGAATCCGGGGTAGGACTGCTGAGATGCTATCGTATCATGATTGGCCGGTAAAGCGCGAGCGCTCGACACAATCCGGGGTAGGACTGCTGACATGGGCAGAAATGTTTTGGAAATTTTCCAACGGCATAATTTTTTAGGGACAGCTCCTGCGGTGTGGCCTGTTGATGTCACTTTTTTCCAGGAAACCTGTTTCGCTCCTTTAAGGGAAACGAAATGAAAAACAGCATATTTCTGAAAAAGCTGCGAAGCGTCGTTAATATAAACGAATCTTTTGCGACACGACAAATAAAATACCCCGTGCGACACAAATGAGGGGCTACCGTTAAAGGGTACTAAAAATTTCCCCGATTTTTCAAAAGAGGGGGAATCTTCGATTTCATCTCCGTTTTTTTCCCCAATATGCAAAATTCTTCTAAAATCATATATACAATACACCCGGGCTTCAATTGATATATTATGCATGCAGCATACTCTGGGTCGTGTGCAGCCTACCATTTTGGCTTCAATTTTTGCACTGTTAACGCACTGAACTTTTCCCCGATTTTTCAGAACAGGGGGAATCTTCGATTTCATCTCCGATTTTCCCCCTAATACATATATATCCATCCATATCCTATATTTATCCAATTCCAAAAACAAATTATGAAAAAATCTTTATCTTATCCCAAATTTCAATGTGGCAAACCTGAAACGTGTTGATGACAGCTGCAGATCAATTAAGCCCCACTTGCAACCATGTAGTATTCAGGATGCATTTGGGTGCTGCTGAGCGCGGCCTTGTATGTAGTAGAGCCGTTTGCCACAATCTCTTATATTCTTGTGTTATTTACATTATCATGCGCACCAAACTGGACATCAAATCTCTGTCCCTGCTGAAAGTCGAATGGTGTTGACGCATAGCTCATACTTTGCAGAGTATCCTGAGCCAAAACATTGAAATCATAAGAGTGGACGCATACATATCAGAGCAGCCCTTCAGCTAGCAACAACAAGGCATTATCAATCATATCAATCATCTCATGGAATGCACACTGATTTGGATGCATAGCATACAGACATTATATACACAAAACATTGCGTTGGTGCATAGGGTATCTTGAGAAAATCCTTGCAAAAGTGCGTGCATACTAGGGTACTAGTATTGTCGATCTAAAGCTCTCCACTTGGCCAACATGCAATGCGGGGGAAATGAATGGCCGATCTGTTGAAGGGTGTATGGCAAGGGGAACATAATACAGCATTATATGCCCCTTCGTGTATTATCATTATGCCCCATTGGTGTACCAGCATTTCAGACGATGGCATCGTGTTGTCATACAGCATTACAATCGGTGATGAATCTACGTGCTCGCCGGGTGCAATTAGACCACCAATCGCACAGTCGTAATTTTGATTGACTGTGCAAGTAAGTAATGTACCCGGGTTGGTCCTCGTAAAGAGCCGAGGGCATGGCTAAAAAATGCAATTGCGTGTGTGGGAGGAAGCATAAACACATCCAGTTCTAGACGAGGCGTAGCCCTCGATATCATCCAGCAAACCTTTGCAGGAGGAAAGCAGGCACATTCTGCCAGGTATTGATCATAAGCCTTGAGCCCAGGAAGTGCGCTGCACATGGCGTGAAGCATTCAAATCACTCGCAGAGAGGGCAAGTGCACCACAGAGCCCTATTTGCAGTCAAATCTCACACTACTCGTTATGCTCCGATTTAGATTAGCAAGGTATATATCGTTTGTATATCCGAGTTTAGTGATCCGTTGTTTCACCATCGGCAGGGGGTCCCCACTGCCCAAGTTGCTGTTTCCAGCAATTTTTATTTACAATACACTCGGGCTTCAATTGATATACTATGGATACAGCATACGCTGTCGTGCACAGCCTACGATTTGGGCTTCAACTTTTGCACTGTTAAAGGGTACTGAATTTCATCCGTCCTTGCAAGCATTTCTGGGATTTGGCAAGAATGAAAACCTAATTTATATATGTAAAGTTATTCCAAAATTCTTATTTACGATACACTCAGGCTTCAATTGATATAATATGTATACATCGCACGCTGTCGTGTACAACCTACGATTTGGGCTTCAACTTTTGCACTGTTAAAGGGTAGTGAATTTCATCCGTCCTTGCAAGCATTTCTGGGATTTGGCAAGAATGAAAACCTAATTTATATATGTAAAGTTATTCCAAAATTCTTATTTACAATACACTCGGGCTTCAATTGGATGCAGCATACACTGTCGTGTACAACCTACGATTTGGGCTTCAACTTTTGCACTGTTAAAGGGTACTAAAATTTCCCCGATTTTTCAAAAGAGGGGGAATCTTCGATTTCATCTCCGTTTTTTTCCCCAATATGCAAAATTCTTCTAAAATCATATATACAATACACCCGGGCTTCAATTGATATATTTTGCATGCAGCATACTCTGGGTCGTGTGCAGCCTACCATTTTGGCTTCAAATTTTGCACTGTTAACGCACTGAACTTTTCCCCGATTTTTCAAAACAGGGGGAATCTTCGATTTCATCTCCGATTTTCCCCCTAATACATATATATCCATCCATATCCTATATTTATCCATATCCTATATTTATCCAATTCCAAAAACAAATTATGAAAAAATCTTATCTTATCCCAAATCTCAATGTGGCAAACCTGAAACGTGTTGATGACAGCTGCAGATCAATTAAGCCCCACTTGCAACCATGTAGTATTCAGGATGCATTTGGGTGCTGCTGAGCGCGGCCTTGTATGTAGTAGAGCCGTTTGCCACAATCTCTTATATTCTTGTGTTATTTACATCATCATGCGCACCAAACTGGACATCAAATCTCTGTCCCTGCTGAAAGTCGAATGGTGTTGACGCATAGCTCATACTTTGCAGAGTATCCTGAGACAAAACATTGAAATCATAAGAGTGGACGCATACATATCAGAGCAGCCCTTCAGCTAGCAACAACAAGGCATTATCAATCATATCAATCATCTCATGGAATGCACACTGATTTGGATGCATAGCATACAGACATTATACACAAAACATTGCGTTGGTGCATAGGGTATCTTGAGAAAATCCTTGCAAAAGTGCGTGCATACTAGGGTACTAGTATTGTCGATCTAAAGCTCTCCACTTGGCCAACATGCAATGCGGGGGAAATGAATGGCCGATCTGTTGAAGGGTGTATGGCAAGGGGAACATAATACAGCATTATATGCCCCTTCGTGTATTATCATTATGCCCCATTGGTGTACCAGCATTTCAGACGATGGCATCGTATTGTCATACAGCATTACAATCGGTGATGAATCTACGTGCTCGCCGGGTGCGATTAGACCACCAATCGCACAGTCGTAAATTTGATTGACTGTGCAAGTAAGTAATGTACCGGCGGGTTGGTCCTCGTAAAGAGCCGAGGGTATGGCTAAAAAATGCAATTGCGTGTGTGGGAGGAAGCATAAACACATCCAGTTCGAGACGAGGCGTAGCCCTCGATATCATCCAGCAAACCTTTGCAGGAGGAAAGCAGGCACATTCTGCCAGGTATTGATCATAAGCCTTGAGCCCAGGAAGTGCGCTGCACATGGCGTGAAGCATTCAAATCACTCGCAGAGAGGGCAAGTGCACCACAGAGCCCTATTTGCAGTCAAATCTGACACTACTCGTTATGCTCCGATTTAGATTAGCAAGGTATATATCGTTTGTATATCCGAGTTTAGCGATCCGTTGTTTCACCGTCGGCAGGGGGTCCCCACTGCCCGAGTTGCTGTTTCCAGCAATTTTTATTTACAATACACTCGGGCTTCAATTGATATACTATGGATACAGCATACGCTGTCGTGTACAGCCTACGATTTGGGCTTCAACTTTTGCACTGTTAAAGGGTACTGAATTTCATCCGTCCTTGCAAGCATTTCTGGGATTTGGCAAGAATGAAAACCTAATTTATATATGTAAAGTTATTCCAAAATTCTTATTTACGATACACTTAGGCTTCAATTGATATAATATGTATACATCGCACGCTGTCGTGTACAACCTACGATTTGGGCTTCAACTTTTGCACTGTTAAAGGGTACTAAAAATTTCCCCGATTTTTCAAAAGAGGGGGAATCTTCGATTTCATCTCCGTTTTTTCCCCAATATGCAAAATTCTTCTAAAATCATATATACAATACACCCGGGCTTCAATTGATATATTTTGCATGCAGCATACACTGGGTCGTGTGCAGCCTACCATTTTGGCTTCAATTTTTGCACTGTTAACGCACTGAACTTTCCCCCGATTTTTCAAAACAGGGGGAATCTTCGATTTCATCTCCGATTTTCCCCCTAATACATATATATCCATCCATATCCTATATTTATCCATATCCTATATTTATCCAAATCCAAAAACAAATTATGAAAAAATCTTATCTTATCCCAAATCTCAATGT